>CAFUXE010000242.1:128362-145429 GCA_903364295.1 Serranus cabrilla
AAAAAAAAAAATGGCTGTAAAAAAAAGTTTGAAACCATTTGGAATAATGTTAATAATATATTAATTGTAGCCCCAGTCATTTTTAGACATTTTAATGCAGAGTTGTTACATCTCATCCTTTTAAGTGCTGAATAAATGGTTACCTGTCACTGAAGACTGCCGAGTGTCCGAAGCGGTTGACGTCATGGAAGAGGTCTGGCCGAGGCAGCACGGTCCACTCATCACACGCTAGAATGGAAAGACGACACGGAGAGGTCAAACTGCTGACCTACTCCCACATATTAAATCATACAGTTCATGTCTTCAGCAGTCGGATATTCAGCTGACATGCCATGGGTGGTTAGCGAGACCTTTAACAGCTCATATCCTCGTGTCAATCAATGAGTCGGACGGCAAAGTGTCCTTGACGGAGACACAGAGGGCCTGACGGTTAAAGGAGACAATCTTTCAGAGGAAGTGCAGCCAGACATGTGTGTCTGGGATATGTGAAAAGAAATAAATATGGTCTCATGCGGGGACTGAGTGCAACACGGTGGCTCTAGTGGTTATCGCTGCTTGTTCACAGCGAGAACTGTGGGATCAATTCTGCAGCCTTGGACATTTCTGTTTTTTTAGCTTCGTGAAACGATTTGAAAAATGCACCAAAGCTTAACATGGTTATGCAGTTTGCACGACCATGGCCATCTCTGTGTACAGTATTCTCACTCCACCGGACTTAAGAAGTAAAGAGAAAAGAAAACGGGCAGATACAGAGGTGTTTTATTTTCTGTTGGTCTGATCTTGTGATCAGGGTTTTCTTCACCGTCCTCTGGGGCTGAATTCAGGTATCTGGATCCATTCTGGGTCTTTTATTACTCCTCCTTCTCTTTGTTACTCTCATCCAGGCTCAGAAAACACTGGTGAGACGGCCTATGAATATTATTTTTCTAACTGAGTGATGATTTTTTTTATTGGTTTTTATCTTGTTATTATTACTGTTATTGGCACTTTTGTATGTCTGAAGTTTAAATTTAATTCAATCAATTAAAAATTAGCAAAGAGAAATCTACAAACGTAATATATTGTCTATAGCGGTGATGTAAAAAGAACTAAATATTTATTTAAACACCACTAATTTCCAACAGTCGACACACTGCTCGCTTTTCTCTCTGTGTTGAAGTAAGAAGCTGACTGTAATGGATTTATATTTCCATAATGTGACATTCGCAGGTTAAAATGACAAACATCACTTGGTTGTGGATTATGTAACCAATTGCTGATTAATGTCAATTACTGGCTTAAACGATGTTGTCAGTTTAAGGTGACGTGTTTGTTTGATGTCAGCCGGACAAATTATCCAGACGACTGCATCCCATCAATCCGAGGAGCATCGCCCAGTTTAACTCGTACGCTCGTCATATTAATATTTAAGGCTTGTAGTCGTATTAATTCTGCATTAGGACCTGAAGTTTTCAGACCAAATAGCTTGTGAAAAATAAAGCTAATCTCCTCTGCGGCTCCTTCTCGTTTTCATTGATTGGACTGCCATTAAAATCTGTCGTGTTTCTGGCTTCTCGGCCAACAAAAAGTGACAACAGATGTAAATCTTTAGTCACCTGTTATTTATATTTTACCTGTAAATGTTAAAAGGTAATGAGATTCGATAAAGGATTTGAAAGATTCAACAAGCAGATTTATGTACTGGATTCAGATGTGTTAAAATACTACTGAATACTCCCGTCAGGAGCAGATGGGACAAACAGGAGTAACACAGCCTGAGCAGGAAGAAGTAGGTACACTATAAAGCACTGATTTGCATTTCTGTCACTCATCCCATTAATCATCTTGTGCCCATATTTATCTACGGACCCTTTGGGGGAATTAGATGTTAGACTTTCCCATTGTTTCAACACTATTTCTAGCATTAAAGGCAGGGTAGGCGTTTCTTTGGTGTGTGCTTGGGACAAATCCTAGAATAACCATTCTGCATATAGTGATTTAAATGTTCTCAGACAAAAATAGAGTCCTGCACCTTTTGTCTCCGTTTTCAGGCTTGTGAAAGTCTAGCTTGTGACGGGAGACTTTAGCCAATCACAAGTCATTTCTGAGGCGGCGTTCCTATTGGCTGCTCTATAACTGCAGATGCTCAGAACGTCCCTTCAGATTATGAAAGTCTGACTGAAAGGCAGAAAATCCTACAGAAAAGGTTGCTTTCCCAGCAACGGAAGCGACTGTCTACACATCCACAAGCAACCAAAAAAGAGGTAACCAGATAGAGTTTGACAGTAAAGAAAATACAACATCGGCAAAGAATTTCAGAGATGGAGAGAAAAGGTTGCTAATAGTTTAGCTTTCTGCTAAATGTAGCCAAAGGCTCATGGGCTGCGGCTAATTTAAGAAATCTACAAAAGTAATATATTATCCATAGTAGTATTGTAGAAAAAACTACACTAATAGTTATTTTTTCCAATTACTAAACTCAAATTTCACACTGTATAACCTGGCGGATGCTTGAAATGAATGTATTTTCCATGTTCTTCAGGTGGGAGGGGCTTAGGACAGAGAGACGAGCTGCAGATTTTTTGCCTTTCCCAGAAAACTGCCAACCCCTGTTTTAAGTGGTGACATTAAGTGACTGAAATGCTGTTTAAAAACAACAGCTTTGTGTAACCTAGCAGTCAGAAAACTTTAATTTCGACAAGACAGATCCTAATTTTAACCCAGACCTTAAGATGTCTTCACCTTCAAGTCAAGACAATCAATTCAGAGCCTACTGGTTGTTTTTTTAATGAAGCTGCAGCAGTGTATGACAGTGTACACCGATCACGAGCCTGTACCCACAAAACAAACAACAACAAAAAGGCCCGGCATGTGAGCCTGAAAGTCAAAGCTGCTGGAACAAGAAACAGTGACTGCAGTACATCACCTTCAGTCAGTACAATGCAGTGCAAGTCATCATGGTCTCCCAGAGGAGAGTGTGACATCTGTGAGAGCTCCACATCCACAGGTAGACACTGCCCTCTGGTGGCTCAGGCCGGTACTGCAGGTGGAGTGGCGCATTGCCCCTCAGAGTGAGGATTTATTATGACACCATCTACCAATGTCAGGACAGCGGACGGCCCTTAAATTCTCCGCTCTAATTGAGTTCAGCTTGTTAAGGGGGGCGATTAGTCCTGGACGCGCAGCCCATCTCGACTGTAATTACCAGACAATTACAGAGCTGCTGCTGCTGACACCAACCCTGCAGCTGGCTGGTGGTGCGGAGGGAGAGAGGGAGGGAGGGAGGGAGGGAGAGGAGGGTGGAGGTGAGGGAAACAGTCAACTAGTCTTTTCTGTCCGATTACAAATTCATAGAGAGGATCAGGAGTGGCAGGGAGGAGGGAGCGAGAAGTGGCAGGGAAAACAACAATACTTGAAAGTTTTTAATTTCCAAAGTTCGACACAAATGTGAACTCTCCGGGGAAATCATGAAAACAATTTGTTTCCTGCGGTGACCAGTGTGAGAGTCTCACTTTGCCAATCAAGCGAGGACATGTGCTAAATGTATAAACGGGATGATATGCTCAGGATTAAACTGATATGATGCCTCTACATGCGCCGCTGCCGCCCTCCTCTGTTCTTCACACCGCCGCGGTGATGTGCTGAAAAATGGGGCGTTTGTTTCTGTCCCAACATGCAGTTCTCATGAACAAAAGCTGGTTGCACGGCGAGGGGAGGGGGGCGCTTGTGCCCCTGAGATTGTAATTTCGCTGCCTGTCAATCATCGTCATAATGACACAGAAAAACAGAATGTCCTGGGGCCGTTTCGCGGCCTGCAGGGAATTCTCCCTCCCATCCAGACACACTGAAGCCTCCCATTAATGAGCAGCTTATGACAGCACTGCAGAAGGAGGACGACTTAGTTTACAACAATATTTTCAGGCAGCTAACAAAATGAGGATGCCTGTGCGGCTTCTGACAAAGCCGTGCTGACTTCTATCAGGACATATCAGAGAACTTTAAAGGGGATTATAATTAGAATGCAAAAACTGGACACTACAATCAACAACAATCAGCTTTTGATCGCCTTATTTAACCAACAAAGAGAGAAAACATATTTTCTATCCTACATCGAACCACACACACACATGAGGGAGTCATTCTGTACCTCTCTGTCTCTGCTGTGGGTTAAGTATCCTGATTAAGGGCACCTTAGCAGTACAAAGAGAGGAGCACAAGAACAAACCTCAGAGATGTTCCCAATCCCAGAACCCAGTAGTTTAACGCTTCCCTTACAAGCTTTGATCACTTTGTATTTAAATTTGTCTAGAAATCCGCAAGGAGTCAACTCAAGTGTGAACAGCAGCTCCAGGGGATGTTTTACACAAATGTGATGTGCTGATTTTCTCCCTGAAACACCTGACTTTCCTTTATGGTAAAGGAAACACAGATATCAAGCACACTGATATTAAGAGGAACCGGGACGGAGTTCATGCTGCAACTTGCTCACTGCAGCATCTGTTTTGAGTGAGGAAGTTTTAGTTGTAAAGATATTTTTGTGGTGACTTTGTGTTTGGTGCAGTTCGGCGTACGGTGCAGCACAAGAGTTTTAAAGTTTGTTATATGAGAAAATCAACCTGTCTGAGCGTTGTTTAACATCTTGCACTCTCCCTATAGGGTTCAATTTGTGTCTTTATAATGAAATCAAACTGAACATGTTTGCGCTGTCTATAGTTTTTCTCTCAGTAAAGTACATCTTTGATTAAAAATGTATTATTGTGGATAATGTTCCCTCATCTTCTGTTTTTTTCCTTTTATTCTCACTAGTTTTTTATATTCTGTAATTGTTAGCATGGTTTAGTGGAGTATAGTTTTAATTTGGTCCCTTGCTTTTTTTTTGGTGATGTTGATATGATTATGTAATTTTTTTGTTTTGATGCTGCATTTGTTTATCTTTGTCTGCTTTTAATATCTGTATACTGCTTTATTGGCCAGACTCAATAGCTTGCAGCTACAGGCTGAGACAATAATATGTATTTTTTAATAACCCAATGTAATATCACAGATCATCAACAAAAGTATTGATTTTCTGTCTTCTCCACTCTCTCAAAACAAACAGTGGAAGTTGCCAAGCTGTCACTCTGATTGAGACCTCGAGATTCAGTTTAACAGCACGCAGTTTTTTGATCTGCAATTACTCATTTCAAATGTATTTTGCAAGCAATAGAATTTTTTTTTAATTGTCAGAGTTGGGTCAGTTCTGAAACAACAAAGTTGAAATTTCTTTGCACAGAGGCTTTGTCATACAGGAACAATAGTGTTACAAAAACCCACTACTGTCTCCACTATGTGAATTTCCTCATCTGAAACCACAGGAGCTAACCCAGACCACGAAAAGTCTCAAATGAGAAGTACAAAGTATGTGAACAGAGTCAGCGACATATTTTGATGTGTGCACAGAACAGAGTAACTCTTTCTTATGAACAGGAAACTCTTCAGTAAGACTCCAGTCCAATGATTTGGATTTTACTTCCAGCAATCCCATCACTGAGCAACATCAATACACACATAACTACACCAAGTATCTTCAGACAATCAGCTTCACATCCTCCATTCAGGAGAGTCACATCCGAGTTCTTCCTACCTGGAGATTTCACACGTTACGGACTAAATAAACGGGATTGTTGCAATATGTACGATGCAGCTGCAACGCTGACCATGCAAGCTACATACACTTGAATGGTTATCACACTGCTCATCTATATTTCATGTGGCTGGTTTACTTTTTTTTCCTCTATGCATGCAAATGTGGCCCTCAACAGGTACAAACTACATAGAACTGTGTGAACAAACGATTACAATCTGTTTAAAATCATTTAAATAATTACCAGAGGCAATGCAAAGCAGTGGAACAGAACATCCCTGTGGGTTTTTTCAGTTTAAAACAAACCAATTGAGAGTTCATCTATAATCCTGTAGCTAAAGAAAATGTATTATCACTTGGAATAACTGAAAATGCACACAGTGATGGTGCATGCAGATACTACAACACATCTAAATGAGGCTTCAAACCTGTTTCCCATGTATTTCAGCCATCAGTGAAAACATGCAAAACCACCAACTGCTGGGAAGTTGAAGGCCGCATTACACGGTTTACCGCCATTGTACATCGAGCGGCGACATTTGACCTTCTGTTGCTCCAGAGGAGCGGCTCAGTGTCCAACAACAAAGCACTGCGGTTGTACTGAGCAGCTCCCAGGTGTGAGTGTGTGAATGCAAAGCAGCTCGGAGCAGGAAAAAAAAAACATAATGCATGATAAGCAGAAAAAAAAAATGAGTGTGGCTAGTAAACAGACAGCAGGAGCTGCTGCTGCTGCTGTTGTTGTTACTGACCCAGACTGTAGGCCAGGAAGTCGGAGGAGAAGCACTTGGCGCCGTGACTCATGGATGTGTCGTTGTGTGTGTTTCCTCCAAACACCAGCATCGTCCCGCTCACTATTACCGCCGTGTGGAGGTAACGGAAGAAGCCGCTGTCCCTCAGAATGGTCCTGAAAACACACCGTTGGATGTTATTCAGTTGGGAATTTCAGGCTGTTAAAAAAATTATTTTCATCTATTATGGCAATTATGTTACCAATGTAAGGCGCTGATTTCCACTGACACAGCATTTTACAAGATTTAACTATCACTTTGTCTCAGTTTTCACAACAGAATTTCACTGCCAGGTGCTCAGGTACACAGGATTCAATGCTTATTACAGAACATACAGATTAAACACAACAGGTGTGCGTGCAGGTATATCATGCTCATTAAACATTAAACCCCAGGGCACTTACTCATGTGTTACTGTCTGATAAGCTTACTGTGTTTTACATTAATAACACTAGCAAGTGACATATGAACGGTTTGCTGATTTACTGCACTGTAAAATTACTGTAGTTGGCTGTAAACGTCAGTAAAACAGTATACGCAATAAATGAAAAAATGACTTCTTGCATAAATCGCTTTTTTTCTCTTTTTCATTTCCATAACATAGTTTTGGTGAGTTTGACATCATCATTTTGCATTCTTCATTGTTGCATTGTGAGATTTGCAAGTGCAAATTTGGAGTTTAGTATTTTTAATGTTTAGATTAAAAACAAATGTAACTTAAAGAAACTGTGTAAAATCATGAATAAGCTATGATGCATCAGTGTTGCACATCAGTGGTTCCAGGGTGCATGTCTGCGGTTCAAGAAAGGTAAAAGTCTGAAGTTAAACATAGATCATACTGTATCCATTCTTTAACACCATACTGCAAAACCAAATGACAATGTACAGAACTCACCATCTCCTCCTGTCCACATCAAACTTGTACAGGTCTCCAGCCAGGCCGTACTTGTTGGCGCTGAAGGCCTTGTAGCCTCCGTGGATGTAGATGGCTCTGGTGCTGGGATCGAACACGCTGCTGTGGCCGTAGCCGCCCTGGACCAGTGCACCCTCTGTGGTCACCATGTTCCACGTGTTCTTGGCTGGAGGGTTAAAAGAAAAAAACATCTTATACTGAGCAGCAGAAAACAAGCTTCACGTTAACTTAATAAAATTAAATACGGCTAAGAAAGGGAAGGAAAACTATGGAAGGTTAACAAAGGTCTTTATGAAGGATTGAGTTTTGCCCCAGTGGGCCTATAGTGGCTGTAATTACAGCTAAACTCAGTTTACGCAGCGCTTTATTAGTGAAAGACAGTTAAGCCAATATAAATCTTGTGCTATTGTTCCTAAAGTGCATTACAAGTGCAAAAGTAGCATCAGACTGCCATCAGATTTTATAGGTGATCGCTCCGGTAATGATAATAACTAAATCACTTTCATTTATGTGCAAATAGGACATGCACTCATGTCCATCGGCCACAGCGGCAGGTTAATTCATCCCATTTTCTCAGACAGATTGGCTTTTAGAAGACAATGAGACCCTTAATTAAGTTTGGTTGCCTGCCAACGAGGTTGGTGGATTAGAGGAACACACCAGCCGGGTCCAAAACTTGTTAGCTTTATCTTGGTGGCCAGCGTTAATTTCCTGTTGTTATAAACAGATATATTTAGGCTCTAACGCCCAGGCCAAATTATCAGTTAGAGACACATGGCAGGTGTGGAAAATAAACTTGTGAGTTGTTGTTTTTCGAGGTCTGGGTCTCTCCAGAACTCGACCTGGACCTGCAGCTTAATGCTCACTGTGGAGCAGCGACTCGGGATGAAAGGAAATTTACACCAGACATTTTAAAAGAAAACGTATTTATGTATGACGCTCAATATCTGAAGTAACCTTTGTTTGATCTTTTGATTTTCCCTTTAAAATGAACAAAACGGGACAGTAACAGTTGTGACAGCGCCGGTTTTTCTTTTTAATAAACCTTTTTTCTGTAAAGGCTGCAGCTCCGGCTGGTTGGCGCCTCCCTCTTCCTCTTTATCTCCCTCTGCTCTCACTGAGCAGCCGTCCTCAGGCAGAGAGGACACCCTGCACCTTGTCACTCTCCGCCTGAGGATAACGGCTGTTGTTGGTCTCCTCAACATTTAGGTTGCAGTGACGCAGCAGCGGAGACGTGAATGTTGCTGTAATCATAAGGTCCCAGCTTGCTCCTGGCAGAACCCGTCAGTATGCGAGACATTAGAGGTTTTATATTTGAAGAACGTGGGGCAACAAATGTAATCATGTGCCTGAATACCGTGTAAACACCACTAACCACAGTGGGGTTCAGCTCTATATAATAGGAACCCAGAAAAAGATGTTCAGCAGTTCTGTTTTCACTTAAAATGCTCCGTGCTAGAGTCAGCAACCCGAACTAACAAGAGAAAAAATGTTGGAATGGAGCTGCAAACAATATTTTGAGCCTTACAATGAAGATAAAACAGCCTGTGAAGTCTTAATTAGCCTACCAACTTTACTAATGGGTCTTAATGAGCATTTATAACATGATTTTGTCAGAATGCAGCGAGGACCCGAAAGCAAATGAGAGGCAGGAACCTGAAGAAATATCAGGAGATTTGGAATGAAAAGCTAACCTAGCGAGGGGAACTTGAAGTTTGCAGAATGTAGAGTGTAAGACGCCGGGCTGTTGACTTTCATAAGCTATGATACACATTTTAATTAACTAATAATGTTGAAATATTTTTTAATGCCATATATAAACTACACATTTTCAAATAAACATTTTAAGCCAATTAAATCACCAGTAGTTGGCCATTTACGACTAAATTAGGATTAGGAAACAGGTTTGAGAGAATATTTTAAATTGAAAAAGGTCAAATTTGGCCTGAACAAAGTAAGAGTGTTAATGTGTGTAAACAGAATACTGAACCGGGGAACAAAGCACAGTGGGAACCTGACCGTCCCAGCTACCACCGTCAACTTACTGATGTCGTACTCCTGCACCTGGCTGATGTAACCGTACAGAGGACAGTGTCCAAACATCACCAGCATGATGGGACTGGCTCCCTCCTGGACGGGAGGCACGATGTGGGCCGAGTGTCCCACCACGGCATACTGGTCATTGGCCCGGGGACTCAGCAGGACCCAGGTCTGGTTCTGGATGTGGAAAACCCACAGCTGGCTGGACACGTTTCCTGTGGAGTCAATCTTTCCTCCGTACATGTAGATCTTCCCCTGGAGGACACAAAGATGTCAGAGGAGCAGAATGAGATCACATCACATGCAGAGGTCGCCTTTAATTGTTTGTTTCATTAAAGGTTAAAATTAGAAGGTTTAGTTATCGCTAACACTGAATAAAATGTGTGTAGACTTTTATACTTTATAAAAAAAGAAGAGAAAAGAAAAGAAAAACGGTATCTAAAATGTGAATTTATTCCAACTAGACTGGTGAATGCTGATGAAAAGAAGCTTAAAATTGGACATTAGTCCACATGCTGGTCTCACCATCAGTACATAATGATTGAACCAAAGTCCGTCATAGTTACACTACTGTGATCATGAAGCATTATTCTAATGAAATCTAATGATGAAACTTAAACACAGCAAAAACCACCAGGGAATCCTGAGCACCAATAACCTTCAATCTGTCTTTGAGTTTTCAATAATAACAGCAGTTAATTATTATTCCCTTGTTTCCTCCCAACAGTGTTCCCCAGTGAAAGACCTGAAGTCTGGAGGTCAGACTGAAGAAAGTCTCTCGATATCAAGAGCCTGACATTTCCTTGATTTCATACATTGGTAAACATTTGTAAATGTAGTCAGCACTTGATATTATTATATCATAATTAACGCAGATAGCATTGAACAGAGAAACCTCTTGAGTTTGGGTCCTTGAGGCGGTTTTCACATTGATTTATTAAGTTTTGGAATGGATTTCTTTTTGTACATTTGGTTGATTTGCTGACAACAATCGGCCTTTGATTTATGTTATTAGATTAGATTATTAAATAATAGAAAGAAAGTTAGAGTTATAAAAATATAAAGAGCAAACACGACGCACGACATAAACGTTTGTAAACTGGAAACTAATCATGCTATTCAAAACTTTCTCATATCTTATCATCTCAACAGAAACAGTGAACTCTGGGCCTGACAGTCAAAGAAAACAGCTCGATTCGACGAATGCTCGGATTTTTCATTTCCAGGAGCGACGGAGGAGTTGCAGCATCTTCAGTTTTTATAAACCAGCCGGCGTGCGAGTGCTTGAGAGCCTGAATCGGTACATTATACGTGGTTTGCGAGACTTGCATCACTTCTATCTGTTATGTATCAAGACTGATTTGATTTCAGATTTGTCTTGCAAGCCCACATTGACTTCCAAGACACACTCATACACCGTGATGCAATTTGTGTTTTACAAACACTCTGCAGCTCCAACCTCGGATCTCTCAAACCACAGAGCAGACAGACTGCGTCTTCCTCTGAATCCTCCTCGTTCTCATTTATTATTCCATCAGCGGCTCCTAACAGTCTTTTTGGCTGTGAAGAAAGTGCTTCATCACTTCACTGCAGCATATCAAAACCCTGAGATTTATATATTAGTTCCAGACAACAAACAGACACTAGTGAAAGCGTAAATAAAAAGATGGGAAGTATAGAATATTTCTGCTGGTGCTTCCATTTAATTTAGTTGTCGTCTGCTCTTTTGAAGCTCTTTTCATATCACACTGAGATAGCAGGAGCCTCAGACGCATGTAAAACAGTTTGAAGATTCATTCATGATGTTGTCATCTGAATGAATGCTGAGGAGCTTTTTTTTTGCATGTCTCTTCATTCAGTTTGAACCTGGCACTTCAGCAAAGTTGCAGATAAAGATAAGTCTCCACTAATAATTTAATTAGTTTTATACTATTTTTAGAATAAGATTCAAGCGGGATGCACATAATTGCTTTTACGTCTCATGTGATCCAAACATTTCTAATAACCGGGTCAAAAAAAACAAAGAAGTAAAAAGAACATTCATTCATTTTCTGTAACCGTTTATCCGATCCCGGGTTTTGGCTGTGAGGAAAGAGTGCTAACCACTATACCATCTAATGAAATATTCTTTTCCAACCCATAGTCTTGACATTAATCCTTTCAGAAACACAACAAAACTGTTTCCTCTTCCAAACACAAACGCCCAGACCAGTTTTAACAGAGCGGCAATCTAACAGCACCCTGAAGTACAGTTACAGCACAATAAAAAGAAATGTATTGTGGCTCTAACATTATTATTTTAGGGCCTTTTCTGTAGCAGCATAATGTTTCTATGAGTCTATGGGCAACATTATTATTTCATCAGTATTTTATGGTCTTATTGGATTAGTCGGCTGCGTGCCTGTATTTATGTTGACCAAACCGAAGAATAATATTCATTAAAGACATTTTTTTTGTGTGTTTTGGGTGATTATGTCAAATTATGATGACAGACACTCAAACCTGTAATGGAAAACCTCTTCGAATATAAAAATGTATACAGAGTACCAGTCAAACATGTGGACACACCTTCTCATTCAATGGTGTTTCTTTATTTTTATTAAAGGCATCAAAACTATGATACACATAAGGAATTATGTAGTAAAGTGTTGAACAAACCAGAATATGTTATATTTTTTAGATTCTTCAAATTAACACCTTTGAATTGGAAACCACACCAGGTGAAACCAAAAGGTGCTATAACTTCATAATTCCATGTGTTCTTTCATAGTTTTGATGTCTTCCTTATTAATCTACAATGTGGAAAACAATAAAAAGTAAAGAGTAACCATTGACTGAGAAGCTGTGTCCAAACGTTCTGGCTCAGTTGATATAATTTCTCCCTCCACGTACCTCGTGAAGAGCCAGTGAGTGGCCGTATCGTGGCGTGACCGTGTGGACGGAGGGGTCGAGGGTCAGCCACGTCCTGCTGCTGAGGTTATACCTGCAGAAAGAGAAGAGGGGAAATCACCATGAGGGTACGGCTTCAAGGAGCTTTTCAAGGAGGATTTCTGCTCACTTGCAAAATGTGTACAAGAATGCCCTGATCTCATCTGTTTTTAATTATTGTTACGTGTCAAATGTTCAGTGAAGGTTCCCTTGATCACTTGAATGCTACGAGACAAGGTAAAGCGAGTTCAGCCGGATGAAGACGGAGCCCGTGGGGAACACTGTTTGAAATGGAAACCATGACTCAGGACTTTATGGACATAAATAAACTGGATCGGTGTCTTTCTCCCATTGTAAAGTCAGTAAGATTTAAGAGAACAATTACATAATGTGGGGCGATTCCTGGCATCTTCCTGCAGGTGGTGAGACATTAAATGTGGATTACTGAGCTCTGAGTGTACACATGCCTACATACAGCAGATCAACTGTGGTGGAAAAAGTATTCAGATCCTTTACTTCAGTAAAAGTACTAATGCCAGTATGAACTTGAAACTACAACTGTGTCATTCGGCTTCAGCTGGTGCAGCTTTAATAGTGTCACACAAGAAAAAGTGTGGTAAATAAACCTCGATTGGTGTCAGTAAACAACATGTGTCTCAATCACGGCTCCAAAGTCTAACAGCCTCCAACATGTGAACCCTGATACACCTGGTTTCTTACCTTTAGGTAGAGCTACGGTCATTGCTTTTGAAATAAGAGTAAAACCGCAGATTTATCAGGAACATGTTAAGGAGAATGATGATACTGTGCAATCTATGTCAAGGTGACAAAAACAGGAAGTTGTGTTTACTGCAGAATGCTCTGATATGATCAAAGGAATAAAAGGACCATGGCCTGCCTGAAACCCAATAAAAGCCTAAATATGAGCCAAAGGAAAACATGTGATCTTGCTGGGTGGAGTTCAGAGTGAAGAGCATCAGCCTATCCTGTAATTTTATGGTTTTTATTACATGCTTCACTCTGTGTCCGACACACAGCTGTCTGTCTGTGTGTGTGTGTGTGTGTGTGTGTGTGTTCCTTTTCTTCCTCAGCGAAGACGCCACAAGACTTCCTGACTGACAGTAAAGTATTACTTTAGTGCTCGGGAATAACAGGCGTGGAAGTTAAAAATATTTAAATTTTTGCAACAGAGGCGCTGTGTTTCAACAGCACGTTCCCCACAGTCGCATAGCAACAGCAGGACTCCTCTCCCGCTGCTCTGTTGTATGAGATCAGCAGCCAAATGCCCAAAATCCGAGTGTAGATGCCCGCAGGGGAGAGCACTTACGCTTTGACCATGTGGTAGTCGGAGGCGTTGAAGACGTAGCCTCCAATGACCCACATGATGCCCTGGTCCACCACGGCCTTGTGGGAAGCCCGAGCGAGCCCGGCCTCGGTGTATTCCTCGCGGCTCCAGAAGGAGGAGTTGGCAGGCACTGAGACGGAGCAGTCTGGACCTGAGGAGGGAAGGAAACCACAGAGTCAGAGCGCCACGGGAGATTCAATGATGCAGGAAGTGCAGTTAATTATTTATTCATTTTTTTGCACTTATACATGATCAACATGATAAATACACAGAGACTGGGAAGGCAAAAAAACAATACTTTAGTGAGATCATTCATTATAATTTTAGGTTGAAAAAGGAAAAAAACAAAATGGTTAGTCAGTGTTGTTCCAGGTCAGTTTGACACCATGGAAACAAACAACAATGGAGCGCACACACCCATGGTATTTGAGGACAAATTTCTTTTTTTTTCAAAAGATCGGCCTAACATCATGATTGACATAATCAACATTAAATCAGTGCTTGGCAGTAGACACAGTTTTCACATAAGTGACGGAGTTCTGACATGCAAAGAAACAACTTTGGATTCAAACGATTGCATTCAGTATTTAACTCTGAGCTGCAGAGTATTAGCATGCTTATAGCCACTGTACTATCTGACAAATCAGCATATGCTTCATTTTCCCTGGAAAATAATAATCCCAGCCAATCATGAGATATCTGATGTCATTCATTATGAATCACAGGAACGCTATGTGTGTTGGGAAGAGTGTCTGGAAGCATTCCCACTTCTTTGGAATTGGGATTCTACTCTTTCTCATAATGTAGTCGTGCCATGAACTTTGACCCTCTGGCTCATATATATATATATAGGCTGCACAGAGAATTGTGGGTCAGAATAGGCAGAAAATCATGCTGGCTTGTATACTGCAAAATATTACATATCGGAGCACACACAGTCTTTTCCTGGCATGCTAAATAGAACGGCAGTATTGGATTTTTCCTCTCTGTGTGCATTTCTTTGCTCATATAAACAAGCCCAACCTTTTAGGGGAGCAGTAAAACAGAGTGCCTAAATAACAACAAAAAGAATCAGCATTAAAACAACAAAAACTTCTTGCTGCATTACAGGAGGATTAAACTTTAACAGCCTTCATTAGCTAACTTTAATATCCTGCAGGCAGAGGGTACAGAAACTTGGGGCCATCTGCTTTCCATGAATTGAATGTGTATGTGCAAAAATAAAAAAAACAAAATCCATTATTGATTTCTTTTGAATTATGAAAACGAGGGGTGAAAGGAAAGGGCAGAGAGGTTAGAGAAGCATTTTAAAGCCTTTAGGTAGCTGAGTGATTATGCAGGTGTAGAGTAATCTAACATCAGAAGGTATTTCCTGAAGTTATCTGCTGCGTCAAGGAAAATGGACGCATTACAGAACTTTTATTGTGTTCGGAGACTTCTTACTTTCTGAACTCTAACCTTTTGAACAATAAACTAATAAGGCTTACATATTTAAGGTGGAATGGCTCAAGGCTCTGGTCTGAGCTGCCTTCCCCTGTTACAGGACAAGAACAATGATGGCAGAATAAACCGGAATCGCGGCTCAATGAAGGGAAAAGATTCAGAGAAGTTTTTTGGCAAACGGCTGCCAAGTCAGAAATAGAACCATCGGCCTGGTCCTGAAGATCTTTTGGATTTCACATGTTTGGGGGCAGTTTGTTGGTCCTGTTCATCTACAGTGTGTCCATCCCGCCTGATGAACGGCACAGATAAAACCAGCCTGGAATAAAACATTCAACAGCCAATTACTGCTATCACTCCATCTTACAGCAGGAACAGGATGTTAACCGCTGGGGGAGTTCCTTATTGATCAACCAAACAATGCAAGAATGGCCACGTGACGGGAAAGGAAGTGCTGTGATTTACTGCGACAATCAAGGTCACTTAACCCATTCCCCTTTTTGTTTTGTTCAGTGGCTGAAAAAAAACAATCCCTGGTGTCTAATAGCCATCGTTCCAGTACAGCTAAGCAAACCAAATTACCTTTGCACCTTGGTGGCATTTCCATAAATAAAACGGATGCAGCCCTTTGCTTCCCCTTAAAGATGTAATTTGTTGAAGGCTACGCATCTGTGAAAGAGAGATTAAATGCAAGGCTGGCTTGACTAAACAGGCATCTGTCTGCTTTTGCATCGGTTGGTGTAGAAAATGAGTTCATTTGGGAGCTGGCAGCACAGAGTACACTAAGTGTGCTATTCCTCGGCTAACACACCATGACAGGGTAATAAAGGCTAAAGAAAACGCCAGTCTGTTTCTCAACTCCCTCAGCTTTGGTAATTAGATCGTGAGCACACTGAGCTGCTGATATAACTGCAGTTAAATTAAGCCGTTGTCTCTGCTTGTGCAGAGTGGAGCAGCGGAGCCGTTTAAGAACTAATAGAGCTGTTAGAACGCCCATATGGTCCGATTCAAAAAGGATACAGTACTGTGAGGTCATTGGCAAAAAAAAAAAAAAAAAAGGACTCAGTATTCATGACTCAACTGAACAGATCAGGAAGCTGATCCTGCAAAAAGTTCATGTGAAGTCCGTCAGGTTGCAGCAGATGGATGCTGTGGGGGCAGCGGGAGCCTCGATAATAGTGGTGGAGGCTTAGAGCTGAAGAGGCACTGGGTTGAATCACCAGATAAACAGGCAAAATCTGGACGGATAAAGTCGGTAACACTCTCTTTACTAAACCTCCAACTGTTTCATTGGAGCTGCTTAGCGCTCAGCTGCACTGGAGATTTACTGGGACAGATTTTTTCATTTATTCCTGGCTTTGTTTTTAAAGAAAGCATCCATCTCCAAAATATAGGATTTTTTTGGGCACCAATGCGTTTTATTATAATTACATTATTGGGAGAAAGAGAGTATGGTGCCCATGATGAAACAGGTGAGGTGAAATGGTTCCTTATTTCTTTTTTTATTCCATATAAACTTATTTTGTTCAGTGACCCAAAGTTAAGCTCAACTTTATGTGATTTATAGCAGATATTTGTCTTGTCAGGGACCTCTATACATTAGGTCATGGTGTGGGTGGGACAAAATATTGATACAGGAATATCTTGTATTTCTCCCTCTTGTGATACATTATTGATACACTGTTGCCAAAATATTGACATTTTATATTTAAACATTTACTCACATTGGGCTCACTTTGATAGGAAGTATTCTGTAGGAAGTAAAGCTGTCAATCCTCCTCAACAATCCTGTTTCAGTATCTATAGTGAATACATCTTCCTGGTTGAGGACCACTGTTTCATGAGGTTGGCAGGTTTTAGTGTTTGTACATTTAGGAATAAAGAATCAGGTTCTTTTAGAGTGGTTTTAGCCTGAACAACATCCTTCACTACTGAAAGCTTGTGAAGGAAGCAGGAGCTCCTTTATTTAAATCTTTCTCTCAATTATACATTTTGTACGTTGGGCTCTGAA
>CAFUXE010000242.1:148875-161921 GCA_903364295.1 Serranus cabrilla
TTGCTCATGTAAAAGGGTTTTCTTGCTGTTAAAAGGTCCCAACTGAGAAGTTGAAGTCAGCTAAGGACTAAAAGGCATTGACAGCTCACAAAAAAGTCATCATGCAGAAAACACACAACACATGTTGCTGGAGTGAAGCTGCATTTTTGCTGGTGTTGTGCTCATTAATCCTGGGTAAGAACAGGGAACCAGGAAATAAAATAGGAGGAGTAGGATAAGAAGTTCATCTTGACCTCAAATGGATTTGTGGAACATAGAAACATGGTGGTCTGTAATGGCGACTGTAGAAAAGGTGTCAAGAGACCAACACTGCTGTGATTCAGCCTCGAGGCTGCTGCATCAGATTTATTATTACCTCTGCCAAGGAGGTTATGTTTTTGGTTCGGTTTGCTGGTTAGTCAGCAGGATTACTGAAAAACTTCTGGCCTGGTTTTTATGAAGCTTGGTGGCAGAGTGCATTGTGGGCCACGGAAGAAGCCGAACCATTCTGGAGCAGAGCCAGAATCACAGGAGGGATACAGAAATTACTTTTCACTCTTTCGCATGATAGGGCGAAGAGTTGGCAGAGGTCTGTGCTCTCCAGGTGCCCTTCCAGTTCTGTATGAGTTCTTAATGTAGCCAGCACCAGAGCGCATCACTTCTAAATGTGATACATTTACACTGAACCAACAAATGGTAGGATGGAGTATGAGCATCAGTACTGCACCCACAGTTTGAGATTGAGGAACTTGAATACAGTTCTTTGGATATTGAACATTTTAAAGAGCAACCTGAACATCTGCACCCTTCAAAAAAAAGAACATAATATAGTCTAATAATAGTCTTATTTTTGTGGCCTTTCTTTGCTTCCATATGGTTTTCATGTCAGCATCTCTCAAACTAACAGTGGACTAACAGCAAATGGACGACATGATCCTCCGCTAAAATGCAGGAAAGCAGCCGTGCCAGCGCACAGGCTGAATCACGCAGAAAGAGATAGCTTTGTATGCATCATCATGTCCCAAGGAAGGGTGTGAAGTGGGTCCTTCACCTAAATGCATCTCAACAGCCAGTCAAACAGAGATGATTTCCCATCTCAGGGCTCAGTATCAAAGTATTTGTCATGTGGCAGATACTTTTATCGTGGATGCATGTGTGGAGCCTGAGAGCTGCAGACCCTGAGGCCTGGCTGCACCACACTCAGCTGCACGTGTGTTGGCTGTCATCTCAGCTCAGGTTTTAAAAATGAAGGAAAGGCCTGAAAATATCGTTGTAAGATATAAAGACAGCGTTTAGTTTTTACACGTGATTTAGAGGACTAAGAAGATGCTTTGATTATATTCTAGAAATTGATCGCACTTTTCTTTCTTTTTTTTAAACAGAAGAAAGTGTGTTAAAGTAAACTATTTCTATGTTATCCTTCTCTCACCTGTAGGAAATGTTGAAGCCAGTCAGGTTGTAGGCAGCATCACTGAAGAAGTGCAGCAGGGCGAAGCCGGACTGAGACACCACCTCAGGAACCGTCTCGTTCCCGTAACGCTCGGGAACAATCAGGCCACTGCAGTGAAAACACAAAGGTGAGGATTAACACATTTTTATTACCTTTTTACATGTTTTACTCCTAACTGGCCTGAATGTGAAGGTCAGGCTGTCTGGAACATAACAGCGACCTTTAGTCGAACCCTCAGTGTACGTACCTGAAGGCAGCGAGGAGGGGGGCGTATATGGAGTCTCCGTCATAGACGTAAAGGTGGTCCCAGCTGCATTCAGTGGCAAAGTGGTTGAACCGTAAACGGAGTATGGTGTTGGGCCTGGAAAACACACACACACACACACACAAAGTGAGACCATGAGACTTTCCATGTGAGTTAGTCATAAACTCAATACCAACCACACCCGTCCAACAGCAATATCAGAAGTCTACATGTGTTATCAGAATAACCTCAAATATCAGCAAATTGAAGAATCAATCATTCTCTCACACTTTTGTAGCTTTGAAAGCGTCTACTATCCAAAATGGTTATTCAACTTTAGCATTTCAACTGTATTCATTGTCAGCAGCACACATATGTGCAGACAAAATAAGATAACAATAATAAGGAAAAATGGCATAAAATTAGCTAAGAAAAAAAGGGGGCGGGGTATAGCACATGTTAATAAAATATACGGGATCAAAATAAAGATGTGTAATAATAAACAATGTCCAGTGTCTGTTTTTGGCTTCTATTATGTTGTTTGAAGTTTTATTAATATGCCACTATGACAACAGCATACTCAATATAGATTGTACACATGGAAACTGTGCATTAGGTCGCCTATTGAATGGCTGCCACATCTTCTTCAAAAACATTTTCGTTTCTGCAGAGAATTTCATTTCCTCTACTTATGTCACTACATCCTTAGTTAGACTTGAATGTGTTGGTGCAGTTCTCTGTGTGACAGTAGGCTGAAAAATGATACCATATTATGTTCACAACTCTTTTTTACTATGTTAACATTTCAGGATTTTAAAGAAAAGAAGAAAAGACACATACACTTCTAACTGGTCCAACTGTGAGAACCAGACAGAAACAAACACGCCCTGGGCAGACAAACCATTTCTGTGCTCAACTTAAAATGCTGCTCCCAATGCAGCAGCTCATTGTGTGTGAATATTTGGCAGCCTGCACTACTAACAGTTTTCCAATGTGTGAAACGCAGAAAAAACAGTATTTCTTTTAAAGCAAACTTTCCTGCCAAGTATTCCCACCTAAAGATCTCTCCACTTGCTGACCTCACTTGTTAAGTTAGGGGCATTAATATTTCCAATAAAACCTGAAAATCCCTGATTGTTCACTCAATCCCGTTCTGTCACTAGAGCTGCAGGCTGGTTTTAAAAGTTACTGTTTCACTCGCTGAAGAGGCCGACTGCAAATGGAACACCCACTGTCACTTCATGAGCAGAATAAATGGGATTTTAAGAACATAAAAGGTGGATAATTAACATGTGATATGGTGGAAATGTTCACCGCCCACAGCACAACTTCACTAGCGTTTGTCTGGTGGTGATTCCCTCCCACCATCAAATTACAGAATAAATAAAAAGGACAATTAACAGAAACCTAGTTTTCTAATATTCAACTTAACGTTCTTTTAATTTCTTCTGTGTTATATGTGCTGCACTGCAACGTAAAGTCAAGCTGTTGGATAATAAAGCTGTACTTGAGCAGAAACCCCAGGCCTGGAAAGTGAAATGATTAAACTAATCGTCCATGTCCCGAACAGTGAAGGACATCAGACAGCAAAACAGGAAGAGCAAGCTTGTTAAATCAGTTTTAGATTGAAGGCATTCATGAGATTCTAAAAACATTCTCTGCTGTAAATTAGGTTAAGATTGCAAAATGAAATAACCCAAAAGAGGAGGGAAGAACACAAAGGCCCATTTAGGACATCTACGATGAAGGCACAACGTGTACAGGAAATGTTGTGAATGGTGACATTTTTCTCTTCACAAGTTTATTTACTGGAGTGAAGCGGCGGCTCTTCCTTCCTTCCTCCCCACGCAGACACATAAACAAAAAAATGGCAGCAGCCCCAAGCTTCGATTAGCAAAGAAGGCTTGTGACCAGTAAATAATAATTTAAAAAGTAAGAAGTGACTGGAGAGAAGTGACAAAGAAACTATTCTACATCAGCAATTGGCAGCCTCATTTTACTGATCATTTCACTGCCTTTGGTGAAGGTCACTTCAGGCCACTCAGAGAGAGCTGTAAGTGAACGTATGTCCGAGGCTTTAAAATATTCTTGTCATTCTGACGCATATGGTGCACGTGTCACTGCATTAACCTGTAGTTAAGAACGGGCTGAGGTCTCAAGCCAGCATATTAAAGTGCCATTAGTAAGTCATGAAAACGCTGTGTGGCAGGGCGGCCTGGTGATTAGAGAAGCCATACAGGAGCAGGAAGGTCACAAGTTCAAACGCATGGAACATCGACACGTCCCGTCCAAGAAAACATCAGCACGGCCTCCTGAGACCAAACAGTCAGTCACGGTTAATCCCCACGAATGAGACTATCGGCTAAGTGCCTGAAATGCAAATGTAATCAAAGAGTTTATGGTTCAGAGAGCTGGCGGCCAAAAAGAATTAAGAATCATCGCTCCAAATCGATACTCCGTGGCGTGGTTATGCTGACTAAAACAATAGAGAAGGAGTATTGAATTTCTCACAGTTACTTTGCCGTTTATTTTCATCCATCACCTGCTGGATACTGTAAGTTGTGACTGTTGGATGGTATCTCTGTGAGGGACTTCAGTGCACACTGTGTGTATAACAATCATGATGAGCACCCTTGAAATATTGACTGGAAGACTGAGTTTTCACAATCCATCTTTCAGCTGTCTCAAGGCTTTAGGATTCATTACTTAACCATTTTTTCTTAACGGCAGAAGCTGATTTAATGGATGAAATCAATGAGTGAGTATCGGTTTCATATAATGTGTTTACAGACGCTGTTCCAGCTACTTGGACACCAGATGTGTGGGATTTATAGGGAACAGAGACGTTTAACACTCCAAAAGATCACCTGAAAATCTATTAGTCTTGGACCAGGACTTTAAATGAGCACAACAATACTATTCATTTGGTCTAAACCAAATCAGGAGCAACATTAAAGGAACAGTTCATACAAAATTAAAAATATATTTATCTCTTACCTGTAGCGCTTTTCATCAATCTAGATTGTTTTGGTGTGAGTTTCTGAGATGTCTGCCTTCAGTTTTTGGTTATAAAAGCGCCAAAAATATATTTGAGGAACTTCATGTCGGATCTATACTAGAAAGAAAATAGTTCCTACAAGAAAGAGGAGTAAGAAGTCTTTTTCATTTTGGTGTGAACCGTCTTTAAAACACAAGTATACTGATTTCCTTGCACTATTTCTGGAGCTGTTTAGGACACGACACACTCAAAGAGTTTCTAAACTCATTTTTGAGATCTGCTACTTACTGCCCCTCGATCAGCCAGGTGCACTTGGTCTTGTACTTATAGTTTCCTGGACCGTCACTCAAATGACCAGAGGGCCCCGTCAACCTGAAGGAAAGGGAGAGGACAGAAAAGAGACTCAAGGTTACAAATGAAGACCGTAATAATAACAATAAGTAATTATACTTTTAGTTCTCAACAAGCTGGACCCTGGAAACTGTGTCCTCTAGGGTAGGTATGAGGTGAAACAAAGCACAAGTGACAGCAACACTGAATGCAGCAGCTGCATCAAATATCACCAGGGGATTTATAGCGTTAAAACAGGAATGTTCACCATGTGTACGAACAGGGTGGACTAATAACTGTGCATGTGTCACAGTGAAAAAAAAGAAAAAAAAGAATAGAAAGCCATTTTTTACCAATCAAACTGTTAAATTAAGGATCTATTTAATCTTAGAAATAATCTACTAAAACAATTAATTTAAGGTGTGAAAACTAATAAATACACTGTACACTACACTGCACTGGCACTATACTGGCTGTAACATTAAAAGACCTTTAAAAAATGCATCAATTCAACAAATCTATTTATATTTTGGCATATTCCTATTACAGGTTTCTAGAATCTATACTTTCTTTTTTGTCTCATGGGTTATGTAACCATGAGTAAAAATGTAAGATATTTAATTAAAATTACAAGAGTTGACAAAAACTATAAAGCTGAACATTTAAAGCCTGTAACAAGATGTAAAGTTTTTCAGCTGGTGGAGACTTGAATATTTAATCTACTATTACATAAATTGCATTGCAGTTTGTTTCAGACATTCATGGATGAACCACTTCAGTGATTCCTTGACATTTCACATTCATGTTAATACTTCAATTATTCCGAAACTTTGGTTTATGACCGAATACTTTGCAGATCTAATCATATTCCATCAGCATCAGCTGCACTTTGTGGTTATGTACAGCTGGGGACGGCGCCGCTGCCCAGTCTTGCAGCACATTTTTTTCCAGTATCCATTTCTTAAAATACATCTGTGAGTAAACATTAGCATGTTAGCATTTAGCTCAAAGTACTGCTGTGCCTAAGAAAACCTCTCAGGGCTGCTAACATGGCTGTAGGCTCTTGGTCCTGTTATATGCAACAAAAAACTAAAAAAATCTGCATTTCATTTATCAAGCAAATGTCAAATGTGAGAATTGCTGTTTTTTAATTATTGAATCTTTTGCTCAAGCTGAAAAGGTTTTTTTTCTGAAATATTATAGATTAAAAAGCTCAATAATGAAATATTCACCAGCAGCCGTACATGTTTTTCAGTTGAAAGATTCCAGCACCAGAAGTCAGTTTAGTACATTTTGCATTACTGATTTGTTTGATTTCCCTGACTCACTAAAGCTTTAAAATCCTGTTTAAAATATATTCAGCTATAATTTCTCTGAATGTCCTTTAGTGAAATGATTTAACACAACGTTGTTACACAAGAGCCAGTCAGCAGAGCAGAGAGAGCAGGTAAACACTAACTTGTGCCACTACAGTTTTTCGTCCATGCAGCTTGTTGGTTGAGTAAGCAGCAAATAGGACGGCTACGGGCCTGAGAATGATTAAACCTCACGGCAAATTATTATCCAAGGGCGACACCGCCACGGACGGACGGACGCAAACAGGGTAATAGTACAGTACGGCGCCCAGCCTCTGTTATTGCCTGATCAATTCCAGCTTGATGACACAGCAGCTGAGGGGAGCCGAGTTACACAGGGGACACTTAGATGCAGTCAGAGATTGTATCATTACTAATGTAGGTCTCAGGGTGCAATGACTCTGCTAACACACCCAGTCACAGTGTTGTTCCAAAACAGTCTCTGAGCAGAGCTTCAGACTGAAGTCTGCAGAGAACACTCGCCTCCTGTTCAGTTCTCAGCACCACCATATACATAACAACACATTAATCAAGGAAAATATTAATTAAAGTGGATGAATCTATATATTATATTCCACTTCAAAAACAGGATGTTTCACAATTCAGCTCAGAACTGATAACATAATCTCACTTCTGGTGAAATACTCATATTGCACAACCAAGTTTTTATTTGCATTTATCTAGGCAACTTGTGTGTTTCCACTTTTTGTTATTAAAAACTTGAGCCTGCAACCATAGCTGCAGAGGTGCAAGCCAACAGCCCCAGCTGCGATGGCTGGGCGGCTCAAGGTCCAAGGCCAAGGGTGTTTTTAAATGAGCGACGACTTTACGGGCCAAACGTATGACTTTATACTGCAACAATGCTCTTCTGCTATCTCTGCAAAGGACGGACTAAGAGTCAGACGAGTTTAACCACCGAGTAGAAATAATTCCTGTGATGAGTTGAGATTCCTAAGTCTAACATTAACAGCCTCCCACGAGGCTTGGCTAAATTTTGCTGGCTCACTGTTTGTGTTTTAAGAAAGTCGTTTCAGTCGGCTCTTTCCTCATGGCAGGTCTCAGCGGTTAGCTAACGAGTACACTAACACTGTAATTACAGATCTCACAGTGCTAATACAGCCCGGGCCTGCAGGGACTCCCAGCACTCCCAGCTAGCAGACAAACAGAGCTCCCTCAGAGGGCGAGAGGCTCCAGACTCTCCTGAACCCAACACACCCTCAACCCCTGAACCCCTGAACCCCTGAACCCACCCTGCTGCAGGCTGCAGGAGTGTGTTCTCATTACTACAACTGGGGTACAAATACTCCTCTGAAACACCAAGACATACAATCCAAAACAGTTTTAAATTAAGCTAAAGTCCATGTTTCTATCAGTAGTGCCAATTAAAGGATCAATTCAACTAAATCACACATATGCAGACCTCAGGAGGGGTTATTACTGCTAATCTAACAATAAATTGGGATGAAAATAGACAACAATGACAAGAAAAAACACAAATATCTCACACAAAGTGGTAAACTAACCATATAGTTTAAATCCCTGCCTGAAACATTTGCCTCCATTTCTTTGCAATGGAAGTCAATAGAATTTCCTTTGTGGCGCCCGAAGCCTTAAAAGAAGACATTTGAAAACTGTCCGTTACTAAGGATCGTCTCCAGTCCTTTCTGTGGGCTACATACAGATTATTCTCTCAGAAGAAAGTAATTTACTGAAAACTGTTGACAAGGAGGTTTAGAGAGATTTACAACCATCAGGCAGCAGAAAGTAACAGCCTCCTTCATGTTTTTATTATGAGGAAGCATCTAAAGGACACCAAACTATTAACTCAAATTCGAGAACCATTTCCAAAGCCTACAATGAGCTTCTTTTCACTGACTTTCTGTTTTGATGCTAATCTTAAGCAGCTGACTTAGTCAATCATTGGCCGTGTTAACTATCAATAATTCATTAATCATTCAAACCTCATAAAATATGTGTTTTTCTTGCAATACAACTTTATATTTGAACTGTAAAATAAATGTGACGATTTATTTCAAAACCCTAATGTCAAAAATGCTGTGTTGTGCTTGAACTTTCCACCTGCAGACAGAGACTGTTTTGATTTAAAAAAAAAAAAAAAAAAGGATCTATGAGAAAATTTGAGAGATGTCAGGCTGTAGTTTACTACTTTATTACTAGAAACTAAAGTTTTCTTGGAATTATGGTCATTAAATCAGAATACATAACGTGACTGTGAAAGGTCAGTGGTTGTGTTGATGTGAGTACAATCCAAGCACTTTTCATGTACTTTCAAGGTACTTAAATCAAAAATTGTTCCGACTCCTGAAGCTTTTATAGTCACATAAAAAGTGGTTTCTATAAATGCAATTCTTCACCCGTAATTCCGGTTTGCAGGAAGACAATAAACAGATGGGATGATAGGATTGCTTCATTTCAGTAATTTAAGTATATGGTTTACAAGAGTGGTTGTGTAGATGAAACTATTGAAAATCAAGCATTTTTTCAAGCAGTTTGTTCAATTTTTAGCACATTTCTAACCTTAAATGCATTGAAGTTTATCATTTTTGACCAAACTTTCAAGACTTTGCACAACTTCTGTGGGCTATCACATGTAAAGACACGTATATATTATATGTTGTTGTTGTTCTTTTAACCCTTGTTCAGCTATGCAGCCTACAGGCAAAACTGTATTTCTGTCTTATGTCTTACTCTCCTTTAAAAAATCTGACTGTCATGCTGAACAGAAAAGATCAAAAGTGTCCTGAGAAAAAGAATAAGCCGGCAGGTGCCTTTACTTCCATGCAACAGCGGCACTTCCTCGTGCAAACAGTATCCCTGCAGCCGAGCCAAGTGGTCTGCAAATGGCAAAGTGGCGCAGCATGAGAGCAGAGCAAACATGATTTCTCATTGAAAGGCGACAACAGTCCTATTCAGTGGCACGGACCGGGGAGGAAAAGAGCATGCTCAGACAGAGTAAATGCTACGGTGGCAAGAGGCTTTTCCCCTCAGACTTTCTGAGCGCACACAGAATCGCAGCCGATATGAGATTTTAAATTAATTAGGGAATATTTGAAGGGAAAATTACACTTTTATTGTACTTTAATCCCCGTAGACTGGTGGAAAGAATTTGATAAAGTCACATGATTTTTGCACGCATTAGCAGAAAGAAACTTCCCATCAAAGATTATTTCTAAGGGATACTGCATTTTTTTATGACTCCGGCCCATCAGGAGTCTGTAGAGTGTGGTACACAATATATGCACTGAAAAAAAACTCAGCCCACCAGGTGCTGTAATCAACAATAAATATGCTCCCCTCTCTTGTTGATGCTGCTGCGCCAGAATATTTAGATATACATAAGGTGACACAAGATGATATAAAGATACTCAGCAGAAGCCACGGAGGAGGAATCAAACACTGCAACAAATCTACAAGGGCTGAGTGCCCAAATTCATGCTCATGAAGCTATAAGTCAGTTATATTATGTAATAAATATTTCATAAATTACGATCAAGTGGCTGTTTTCCAAGGGCTTTTGCACCTCAGTGTTTTGCTTGAGTTACAGTTGCACTTTAAGGGGAGTTTTTAAAAGAAATGTACTTTAAATTATCCTTTTATCCACCTTAAAATGCATCCCATCTCCACAGGGGCCATGCAGATTCACCTCATCTGCACAAACAAAACTCTGTCCTTTAATATGCAGCATCACAGACACACTTGGAGCAGTTTACTGATGCCACCATCCAAATTCAACCACCCAGTACCTGCCCATAAAACCTCCAAAACCCCCATTTGACTCTGGGTAGCTGTGGAAGACGACGGGCTAAATTTCTATGTTTCTGCATCAGTAAACTGAAGGCAGAAATAAATCAGTGGTACAGCGGTAGGGACCATTAGTCTCCGAGGGCAGGCAGGCTGGTCGCTCAGCAGGGCCTTTAGTAAAGCGAGGTCAGCCTTCAAACAGGTTCCAGAGATCGCCTGAGGACGCATGTGGACTAACATGCAGACTACACAAGAGACGACAACAAAGACACTACAAAGCAAAGAGCTGTGAAACTGAAAATACAAAAAAAAACAAAGTTACTGTGAGGACAGGACGGATGTTTCCGCAGTACATCAGTGGAGATTATGTTCATAATGGTATTTTGTTATTTCTACTGATATAGATTGTAAAACCTGAACAGGACGGAAACACAACTTAATCAATTAGCCAACTGACAGAAAATCAAAGTGGTTCTTCACACTTACACATGTTTTTAGAGCTGTAAATTAAAATAGAAATGTACTGTCATGGCGCACATTAATGCTCGTGTTAATCTTGGAATTTCTTAAAAAATTTATAAGAAATTGGCATTTTATGGTTTAAATTGGTCTCAACAAGCCGCCTTATTGTTTTAAATCTGCCCTGAACATCAAGAACCTCACCCAAAGATGACGCACATTAAGCCATTTTTTAAATATATATTCCTCCCCTGGTGTGTACACCAAAGATTATTTATATATATATGTGGTCAGAAGATGGCATTGTAATGTATTGCTTTAGGATAATCTGTCCGTAAACAGTAGAGGAAGTAAAGATTGCACAAGAGAGAAAAAAAGAGGTTGCTAATCAGACAACTTTGGTCAATAATTAGAGAAAATACAGAGAAGACTTTAGGAATTCAACTAAATTTGGCAACTTATGATTGTTCTTCCATGTCAGCTCAGAAACAGCTGACCAGTCATGTGAGCTAAATGTTCATATGTCAGAACTTGTTATTTTTTTCAAAAAAAGACAAAAACCACCTCAAGCAAGAGTAAAAACTTTTATGCACATTTTTGAAAGTTTTGTTTCCATCAAGCTTTTCTCCATGAATCTTCAAAATGTGCATACATTCCTTGATGGAAACACAAACATTACTAACAAACAAATTCTCTTTCTGTTTGGATTTGTTCAAATATGAAACCTTCATGGATCAAAAATTCAAAGCAGAAAGAGTCATAATTAACTCATTTGCAGTTTAAGACAAGGAAACTTGTGGAAACTATTTTGCTACATTTTGCAGAAGGTGGAGTTCGGCCCAGATTGCAGTTCCACTTTAAGAAGGTGCATTGTTGAGTTTTTGACCACAGTGGAGTAATATTTTGGTTCCTGGTTATGTTTATACCTCATGCACTTGCACAAAGGCACAAGTACGTGGGACGATCCAGCCACAGCTTTCAGTCTATTTCCCTGCCTGACAGTTGGCTGGGGTAACACATTGAGAAATGTGGTGATGTATTTTGAAAAGGCAGAGAAGAAGAACACTGCCTGCTCGCAAACATGGATGTAAACAGCGCCTTATTTGGTTTTACCGGCTAATTAAAAAGAAAAAGGCAGGAGGTCCAAATGATGACACAGTTGATGGCATTATGGGAGATGTTTATATTGCACTGGTGTGTGGATGGTGGTGTTTATTTCACAAACCCATCCAGACATTTCAAGAGGCTTCATGCGCCATCTCGATGCAATTAAAGATGAGCAGGAAATTCAAGGGCTTCATTAGCTGGCACAGTTGTACAATAAGTGCATTAGTGATTGGGGGAGTCAGAGTTGGCGCCAGGAGATGGCCATGCGTTGGAAGTTTACACAGACTCCAAGTGGCACGAACAAGGCATTTATTCACCACCCTGTCCCACGGCAAAAGAAAACAGGCACATAGCTGCGATCCCAATATAAAACTAATTCATCTGCGCGCAAGCTTCATGTCATACTAATAAAAAAAAAAAGTACAGTTTGTGTGTCTTTGGGACTCTTTGTGCCAAGAAACATAAAGCTGGCCTTTGTAGACATAATCTGTGTGAATACCGCTTACAGTCGGGCCTTATAGCAGCATTCATCAACATTACCAGCAACACTTATAGCTAAGTGATGGTAAACCAGATAAAAGCAGCATAAATATAGAAATGTTATTTTACACTGTCTGGCTTTCTCTGAATCAATAACATACATCAGCAGACTGAGCCGTTCAACGCAGATTCTATATAAACTATACCATCAAACATAAACATGCAGGTTTTAGACTGATCTCAGGGCTCGGCTTCTGCTTTCTAAAAGTTAATTAAAAGGTCAATTTTGTTCATATTTGGCATTTCTGTTTCCACCAAAGTTTAGCGCTGCACAAATGTAATAAAATATTGCAATATGGACGAGTGGAATATCCCAATTGCAGGAGGCCCATATTTGTTGAGGCAAAATAACATTCCAATAAAAAAAAAATTAAGTCTACAGCCTCTTATTCAACAAACAAAAAAGAAAAAAAAACCTCTGTTTGGTACAGAGTCTTGCAAAAATGATAGATCAACACACACACTGAACCTGCAAAAGTTGAAAAGTTTGCTGTTGAATTTTTTAAAAGGTCATACTCAAGACTGTAAACAAAGCTCTGCAGACATCTCAGAGAGGGACGGATCTCAAACCCAGACTCATAAAATAAAAAAAATGTGTGGTTGAATATCACGAGAAAGAAAATAGGTTTGATTTTTTATATGAGCCAACCCTTAAAAAAAGACAGTGATTAAGGTTTGGTTTGGCAGTGGAGCATAACTCAATAAATCAGGAAAATTCTTTAATTATATCGTGATATTAATTTCAGCCATACTGCCCAACCCAGACACCACGTCCTGCCCGAGTCCCGTGGGAAACAGTCACACACACAAGTTCAGAATATC
>CAFUXE010000242.1:162664-185186 GCA_903364295.1 Serranus cabrilla
GCAGGGTCATTGTAAATACAGGGTTCACACCACTTTTTAAGAGCAAAGTTCAAGCACTGTCAAGGCACCTTAACCAATCATTTCCAGACTCTCAGAGATCATCACATCTAAAGTGTTACTATAAATGCAACTGCAAAGAAAAGTTGCAGAATTCATTTATACCCCCCACAGCAATGTATGTTGTCATTCAGTTAATTTTGCTAGTTGTTTGTATGTATTTGATTCCATGTTTTGATCAGGAATATTTAATGCCTGTTAATTTCCATAGAAACGGGCCAACAGAGGACTTGACTAGCCGTTAGCTCGCTTAGCTCACCTGCTGTGAGACACCTGGAGACAACAAACAAATATGGCAACAGGAACATTTCTTTTCAAATAAAAAAATATGCTTTGGTTTGACTGTTTAAATGAATGGCCAGATTATATTGGAAAGCAAGTATTTTTAATTCCAAGCATATATATATATATATATATATATATATATATAACACCTTTAAAACATAATCCAAATGTCAAGACCTTATACAAAGCAGCTTCTTTTTTTTGTTATTATATCAGAACAGCAGTCCATAAAGCGGGTGGGACCAAGTCAGTGTTTTGCAAGTTACAGATAAGTCTCAAATCTTTACACTCAAGTCCCAAGTCCTAAACTTTAAGTACCAAGAGCTAAACAAGTCGTAATGCACCTGTAGTGCCATTTTAAAAAACAGTGTAATATAAAGTCATGTGACTTGAGTCCACACCTCTGCCATGTAGACTCAGTATAATCAACTCACAGTGATATAAAGCAGAAGAAAGCAACACATCCTGGAGTCAGGGATTTTTTTTTTACTGAAAAATGAGTGTCATCCTAAAAGTATTATCAAAAGTATCAAAATAGTAGTAGAACAGTAGTATCAAAATTGGTGCTGGATGTTTTTGTTTTTATGGACCGGAATAATAAAATACAATAAAAATCCAATAGTTCCCAGGATATTTCTGTTTTCTGTCTGCTCTGTCCAAAATCCATCAATCAGGCAGACTTTATTCTAAACACTTTTACATTTAGAAAACAGGAGGATTTAGGGGTTCAGCTTATTGCTCAAGGAACATTAGACGTGTAGAAAAATAGAAGTCTGGATCAAAAGATTAATGGCCTAACTGCTTTAGCACCTGTTCTACAGCAAATGTCAATTTAAAAAATCTAATATTTGTATGCTTCCAGTGAGTAGATTTATAGTTTCTCTTGACCACATATCACTCTAACATTTTACCAGCGTTTAGACTAAATAAGCATCCTTGAATCTAAGTTGGGTCGTACTTTATGACAGTGAAACTGAAAAACAACATAACTGATGGCAGCTTTAAGCTCCACTTGAACCCAGACCTCTGCTGCTAGCACCTGAGTCAGCCTGATGCAGCTGCCGGCCGCTGATGATTCTCCACACTGATAGACTTTCTCAATTAATACTTGAGTGCACCGGACTCACAGTTTTTAACCACAACCAAGACGAGCCACTTCATCCAGAGAGCACTCAACCCTGCCGTTGTGAAACATTAGAAGCTCAGCAGTCATTCAGACTCCATTTTACCTGTTCAGATATGCTCAGCGAAAAGCTGTGCTAATGTGCAAATACCTGCAGCTCCCCCTTTTCTTTAAACCATGACCGTTTCTCCAGGATGCATCACAGCACGGGCACCCTACCAGCTCTGCTTTACCATTCTGGCAAAAAAAAACTGAGACAGCATGGCAGAGAATATCAAATTTAGAAAAAAAAGAAGCTCTAGCTCTTTTAATAAACATTTACAGGCCTGGCAAAAGGGCTCACCCTCATGGACACATTTCTGCTGCACAGACATGCTAGCTCATCACAATGTGGGAACAAGATCAACTTGCCAACAACAACAAAAAAAAAGACAGAAAGAAGGAGTATAACGTTTCCCTCTGAGCTCAAATTTGACTCAACTAAGGGGGAATTATTTAGGGAATAAAAAGTTGTTTTTCCTAATTAAATGCTTTTTTTATGTTAGGGTAGGCGGCTATAAAAACTAGTCAATCGTGCAATCATGACGGATTTTGTCTAAAAAAGAAGCTGTGATTGAGTGCTGCAGACAATTTCCCTCACCAGAACATAACTAATAAAACTTCAGTAATGTGAAGTGACACTTTAATGGGCTCAGAGAATGAGATGTGCAGCACTGATTGTCTGAATATTCTCATTAATTGACGTTTCAGTTGCATACTGCGACTGCCATTACACAGAACGTAGTGTCACTGCCCTTTGTCTGTATTAGGGCGAGGGCCTACACACAAAGCTAACGTAAATGTGTGTATCAAGTGGTCACTTTCCTCCTGCAGCTCTCAGATGTTTCCATGAGTTCGACCAGCAGCACTAACCTACATGGCTCCGCTGAAAAAACGCAGAGTGCTTTCCGTGCATGCATATTTCCCATGCTTTGACCCTGAGCCGCTGTTGTCCTTTTAGTGGATAACAGTTATGCGAACACGTCAGTGGGTCAAACCCCGTCCTGTCACCTCCCGGGTTTCGTGGAGTGCGGTAAAGTTGGACCGAGCAGAGCCGTCTCAGCAGGCCTGTTAAAGCTCCAGCAGCATTCACCTCCGTTCCTGTTCTGCAGAGGACACTGACAACTCATCGTCCTCACAAACACAAACACAGCGATCACTGTGTGTTCTGGCACCGCCAGTGCAAATAAATACCTGACTGGGTTGTATGAAGGCACAGAAAGTAAAATAAAGGTTGTGAGTTACGGATGGGAAGAAATATGATTTAATCAAAAGTAACGATTAAAAAACCACCCAAAAACAATCATGGGGAATTTCCATTATGGGACAATCATGGTAATTGATAAACTGAAAATAAAACTGTATTTTATTGCAGTTTTTCCACAGCTTGTAATTTATTTTACAGATTTTTTTATTATTATGTTTTAGTTACATTTCAAGCATTTTAAACCTATTTGAATTTTCATATCATTCCACATTTGAGTGTATGAATGTGGTTAAACACCTGAACAATTAGGTGATAAATCATGACATTAAGTATACAATTTTTAACAGAGCCTGACTGATTTTTCAAATATTATTGGCCGATCAATCACAGACATATTGGTATCTATCAGTACTGGCGTATATGTTGTCCATTATCCACTGATATTATATTATTATACGTTATTTATATTATCAGCAATTGGCTGTTACTGAACATACAGAACTGATGCTTATTTTAGCTAGTTATTTTCTTTGTATTTACATTTATTTCTTTGGTTGTCATTTCTAGTATTGGCTGATGACAATGTAATGCATAGTATGTACATTTAATCACAACAATTTTAAATATTCTTTAATAAGGTTATTTGTATTGGAGCACCCTTTTGGGTACCTTTATTTATCATATTAGTGCATAAATCTACACAGAAAGGCGTACTTTCATTCTAGCTCACAAATTTACTATGTTGCCCATCAAAATGAAAATTGGTTAATTTTCTTAACTCTGTAGCAAAAATCCCTCATCAGTGGTGCACTACCCATCATTTATCACTCAACAATCTCCAGTTGCGGTTTGTCAGAAGAAGGGATTTTGCTGTCTTTGTCTGTTTTTCTGTGATTTTAAAACTGAACACCTTTGGGGTTAATGCTGTTGATCAGACAAAACAAAGAGTTAGCTGACACCCTGCATTGCATGGAGTTCACTATTATCTGATATTTAATGGCAAAGATAATTGTCAGGGTGTAAAGAAAGAAAAAATATCCTAAATTCACAAGCCACCATGGTTAAAATAGGTGCCAGCAGCACCTTTCAGTGAGGGGAAGTCTGCAGAAATGGGGTGATGTCACTTGGTTTGCACTAATTTAGTTGACACTTGAAAATAATATGCACTGAATATCAATATTGTTCAACTGAATGGTACACATACATTGTCATAAGCATCCACATGACATACTTGCAGTAGACATATAGCTACTGCAGCAGGACCAGGAGAACTGTAGTAGTAGTAGTAACTGTTAGTAGTAGACCAGTCAGTGCCTCAGGTGTGCACTGCTCGGCATCTCTGTACCAGTAATCTGGGCTCTGAACTAGCAAACACTTGGCACAAAGCAAAGCAGACGTAGACTACATACACAAGCTATCCCAGTGATAAAAGCAGCTTTATTCTGCCCGTGTGTTCACTGTACCTGAATCGCCCTCCGCAGTGCTGGCATTGGTCCCCAACCCAGCCGGGGAAGCACACACAGTTGCCAGTAGCGGTGTTGCACTGTCCGTTCATACACGGTTTGTCGCATTCCTTCGCCTCGGTGGAGCCGGGCAGCCCGGAGAGCAGCCCGACAACCGAGAGCAGGAGCGCGGTTGTCAGCATCAGCAGGCTCCGGCCCCGGCCAGAGCCCGAGCAGGCCCGCCGCGTCGCCCCGTACATTCTCTCACAAAAGATGGCTGCTTAAAGGCAAGCGCTCCGCTGCTTCGGGGGGTAGCGACTGCACGAGCTGCCGGGTAGAGTGGCTCCGTTTATCGGACCGTAGGCACGGTTTTCCTGGCGGTAACGTTTAGTGTCTTCGTAGAGGCTGGTCTTCGCTGGTGACTTGGTTTACATCTTTCCAGTGGTTCCGTTTCCCAGCGCCGCACCAAGCCGCATATTGACATCCAGAAGTGACGTTATGACACCGGAAATGCGCAACCGGGGGGGAGGCGAAGCGCGCAGGGCTTTAAAACTTTTATTTTGAAAACAGAGAGCAGAAATCCCGCCCCTTTATTAGCTAAATTAGCTCGTGAACTTCTTTCCCATAAATGGTTTATTATGTTATTCGGTAAAAACGGAACATGGAAAATGGAATTTTGTGTCAGTATTCTAAGTTAAAGTAACTGTGTTATTAATATCTAAAGATATGTTTTTATGATAAGAAAGATTATTATTTCATTAGCATTCTATGTTAAACAGGTTTGACTAGTAACGGATTACATATAATCAGACTCATTAAAAAGGTCATCAATGTTGTTTCTTATTTATGTTTTTATTATTCTTACTTTAATTTATGTCAAAGCTCCTGAATGTCTGTGATTCCAGTTATTTGACTTCTCAGGACTGTGCCAGTGTGTATTTAGTGTACTGATGATAGTTGATTGATATGGAAAGCTGTAACTTCACATAATTTCCAGCAGTTATCTGCCAGTTTCAACCACAACAGAGGTCCAATAAACCAGAATACCCTCAAACACCTGTTCCTGAGAAAAGGGCCTTTAACAAATATATTACAGGCTCAGACTATATATGATTGAAAATGCGTGGTATCCTGTAGGAGTTGATAATAAATAATGTTTTTATAGGGTCTTTACAGTAATATTGAAATCTAATCCTTCTCAGGTTTATTATAATCTTTTTCTTAATGTCATCACTGCAAATGTGTTATCTCTTGATTCAGTGTGAGATTTGCAGAAGCACGATTCAGTGGGTTGTGTAATTGTGTATTAAACTACGGCTTCTTTGCCCTGGATAAAAGCACAGCTTGACATTAATATAATACCAATATGCATACAGCAGTTTTAGGTAGCACTAAACCAGGGTAAATTATTCATACAATTTGTGCCTAAAGAGAGAAATATCCGTTTCTGTAAAAGTCTTAACATTGGTGGTTGTTTTCCTCATGATGGTGTTAATGTCAGAATGACCCAGCTGCCTAACACCCACCCACAGACTGCACACCAAGGACACAAAACTGTACAAACGGTATAGAACAGTTTATTAAATTTAGACTTGTAAGAAGTCATCATATTCCAACGCACTCCATCGCATGAAGCGCATTCATAATAACACCAACCCAAAAAGGATTGATCACGGCATCGGAACATAAATAAAGCAAATAAACATATTTACAATTCAACATGGACAGAGAATGGGGTTTGTGCACAAAAACAGGCAACTACATATCCAGACAGAGGCATCAGAGGTTGACAGAAGGGTTCTGGGGTTTTAAATTGAACTGTCCTTGGGAAAAGCTACCTGGACGGCAGGAGTGGAAGGATAAACACAATTCGACAAAAGCATGAAAAACCTATAGTATAATCACATTTTCTTGGTTTGAGTGAAAAGAAGAAAAATCCCTAATAATACACTATTGTCAATAATGCTGTTTTAAGTGTTAATGGGATAAAGTTGACAAACTATTGACTGTAGGTGATTTAAGTTGTGAAAATGTCCCTCTTTACTTTTGTAAATCCTCCACAAACTAGTCTTTAAATAACTATTCTCAAAGAAACAGAGTTATATCAAGTGGATGACAAAAAAATTCACAATCCTTTCAACTAACTTTGCAGGAGAAAAGGATGTATCCTGGATCTATTATGGAATTCCTTTGAACTATCACATGAATTCTACAAAAGGTGTTACACTGTCAACACTTACAGTACCAACATACTGTCCTTCACAAAGCAACTTTTGTCTGAATTTGCGGCATGAGTCTTCACATTTTTTCCCCCTTACTTGAGGATATGCCATTATGGAACTGAGCTTTCCAGCCTCCACCCTTGTCATGGTGGGAGTAGAGTCTGTTTTAAAACTCTGAAGAGATAACTGATCAACAACAAGAATGAGTCATCTTCAGTGGGCTGAACGGACGGATGAACATACATCAGCTTGACTTCTTTTATGAGACACAGTCAAGACTTAACAGTAATCAAAAACCCTGCAGAATAATCAAAAAACTGCGCGTATTAAAAAAAAGAGTTAGAGAGAAGATCCTTAGAAAAGTACAATCATTGAAAGCACATTACAATTAGCAGTTTGTGTGTGTGAAGTTACAAACGGGTCATGTGACTCTCCCAGCACTTCTTATCTACATAAAACAATGCTTATGTGGATCACATGACCAACATCAGGTCCAGGTCCCCAGTAGACAATGTAAAGGGGTAAAACAGTATCATCTTCTTGACTAAATGCTATGATTCCTCATCATGGGAGGGCTGCAGACCTCAGTATTTGTCGTGTTTCACAGGGAACACCAGCTGGATGGAGTTGGAGCACAGTAGCACAATTTTTAAAAAAAAGTGTGAGGTGAGTAATCAGTTTCAGAAAAGTACACTTAACTGACTTTCAAATGGCACTCTGGTCCTGCAGGTTCTACTCCGGTGCTCACAGCAGGGCAAACCCCTTCCACTTGGTGACCCACACGCGCGTGAAAACAAACACTGAGAATAATTTCAAACAGCTAGAAGAGTTGACCACCATCATCGGTCTCTGGAGGTCACACTGAAACATTCAGCTATCCATTAATGGCAGAGATCATCTCCACTTTGTCCCCTCTCTTACAGTATATCACACTATCTTACAGTTGCCTCATGGAAAAAGCCATTTACAAGCATTGCGCCTTACAATATGTACAGGATTGATCAAACATATCTTCTGAATTAACAAGAAAAAGATATAAACAGATTTTTCCCTTCAATTATATACATAGAGCAAAGAGGAGGTGTTGGAAAATGATTGAGCACCTCAGAGTCAATGTGTAAATTTGCACACAGAAAAACTGCTTCCAGGTACTGGCTTTAAGATAACAAACTCACACTCACCCCTTCACCTTCCTATCAGGTACATGCAAAAAAGACAAGAGCCCAGGGCTCAGCATTCATTCAGAGGAGGCCAGAGGCCCCTCTCTAAAGGCAAATCATATCTGATCTGGATTCATAAACTCTTCTCTACGCAATACATCACCCTCTCTTATTTAAAAAAACACATAGGAAAAAAGATGGTCTTTTTTGGTCTCCCAAATCAGGCATATTGGGTGTCTTAACACCAGTTAGTGCTCGTACCAGTGATCAGTATTAGTCACTAGTAGATAGGATGATCAAGCATCAAAGGCCCCTTTGGAGTGTCCTCTTGGTTTTGATACCTGAGGCGTCGTGTGGGTGAGTGAACACTGGCTGAATGTTGCGAGCAAGCAGCGTGGAGTGACCAGACTGACATCGGTACAAATGTTAAATAGTTCTCAGCATATCTGTCTCTGAGTACCAGATGATTAAGTTTGCCATGTCAGAGTGAGGAGAATGTCACATAATTAAAACAATCAGTTAAACATTTTGAAAAGCATTTAACTATAATGCTCTGTTGATAAGAGCTCAGTGTACTCTGAGCTGACTGGCCGCATTACACACTGCCCATCTGGTACTCAGAGCCATTTACAAAAACTACTAAGAATTATTTGCTTGTACCACTTGAGCCAAGTCTGGTCGTGAACATTACAGAACGGCTGTTGCTTTTAAAATATTCTTTCACTTGTAAGTGTGATTAAAAATGGGAACGTGGGCAGCATAATGGTGTGCGAATATGTAACGGCATGTGTGTTTGCCAAGGAGAGTAACTGTGCAGGACTTTATGTCGCCGCTCTAAAGCCACGGAGATAAATTCCTGCACGTTTGTCGTGCTCGGCGTTTAAAGTCTGAGGCAGTGTGTGATGGCAGGGGGCTGAGGTGTTTCTTTTAGGCTGTTGACCAGCAGGGGTATGAGGGAGGAAACAGGGAGATTGTGGGATGGGGGTTACATATTGCGTCATGGGACTTTCAGGTAGTCGATGTTTGGCGAGATGGGCGGCCCATGGATGAGGCGCTGTAGGTGCGGGAGCGCTGCCTCATGGCCAGTCGGCAAGGCAGCTCCAGCTCCTGGAAGAGGGGAGTCCCTGTGATCTCGACCGCCTCGGGACGCTCGCTGGGACTCCACGACAGCATACTGCGCACCATGCTCAGCTACACACACACACAGAAAACACAGTGATGTCTTTCAGAAAGTGTCATGCTACAGTAATGCTAATAATATCATCCATTAGTGCAGCTGATTTGCTTTACTCAATAAACTCAACAGAACCATTAATAATTATAGTTTACATACAATTACTCATAATGAAATACGACAACCAAACCGACACCCATGCATACACAGAGGGAAAGGCTAGGGTGGGATACTGGGATAACAGGGGGAGGGTATTTCCAGCATTGGAGAATCACAGATTATGCTCTGGGATTATGTTAATCCAATTACAAGTAAACAGGTAAACAACCCCACACTAAACAGCAGGTCAGTGCCTGGTGTGGTAGTAAACAATATATTCTATTGATTGTTTGACCATGTGGATAATCTGATTTGGATGGGATTATTATTGATACAGATTATATGTACTAATACTGTTGATAGAGCTGTCTCAGATAATAATGTGGTTATATACATTTTAGTGTGTAGTCTGAAGATATTTGCATATTTAACTTCATACAGTGTTGATTTGAGTGCAAAATAATCCAACTACACCTCCTAATTGGATTAGCCAAGCAGATTTGCCTCACCAAGTGGATAATGTGATGTGTACCGGTCATTTAAATCTGTGACAGACTACACAATGAGAATGAACTCTCACAACTCTGGACACGTCCCACTTTGCTCATTTACCACTGCTGGTTGTCAGAATAAACCAAACGGTGTTCTTTTCTTGAGTGAGGTGTAGTTTGTGTTTACAGCCACTGGGTGGCAGCAGACGGCCACTCACCTCCTGAACGTTGTTTTTGGAGAAAACCTCTGGGAAGCGCAGCGCCCTCACCTCTGTCAGTGTCTGGAAGAAAGGATGTAAACACCTGTGAGTGGAGCTGTGCTGGTGGCTAATCAGGCCCTTTGTTACTGAGACAAAGGCGGTCCCGGTCGATCGCACACACGAGGGCAAAGAAAATCTATCATTTAAAACGACAACGACGATCATTCGAATGACAATAGTGATTATGTGTTACAGTTTCCCCAACAGAGTTTTCAAACAAAACAGAATAATTAGCTGAATTAAAGAAGAGACAGAAAGATACACGGCCTCATTAGGAAGTCTTTCTCTCCTCCAGCTTAAACAAAGAGCAGCAGGGATTCTTACTGAAGCAAAAAATGGGATCATAAGATCTTTACATCAGGGGTGACCTGTCAGTTCTGGAAGTGATCTGAATATTCGAATCGCCTCTCAATTTTTAATAGGTCAGTTTGGGTAAATATTTCTTGCAACATAAATTATTCCAAAACACAATTGCATAATTATGGTTTTGTTTAATGAATAAAACCTTCCTTTGATGTTTTTTCTTTAATTGCTTACATAGGCGTTTTTCTTCACTGATGTTTTGTGTTTTTTAATTTAATGCAAACCAATTTGTAACTGTCTGTTATACAGGAAAATACAAATACAGGCAACTGCAGTCTAAATAGACTATAATACTCGTCTGCTTGGCAGTTTTAAGAGCCGAGTTAGGGTAATTTATTGCTGCATTACAAGCCTTTTGGGAATTAAATAAAAGGAGGGAGAAAATAGAGTAAAATTAAGACATGATTATGTGCCCAGGTGTTTGCTGACTCACCCTCACTCTCTCCATCTGGGTCCTGAAAGGGTACAGCAGCTCAAACAGGATCAGACCCAGAGAGTAAATGTCCACTTTGTGAGAGTACGAGTTTCCAGAGAGCTGCCAGGACAGAAGGGAAAGGATGGAATTTAAGATACAACCTAACAGGTCAGGTACTTTAAGGTGGAGGTATTTAGGTACTAAGGTCGTGTTTTCATTAATAATTACATTTTCAAGAAACATGAACAATGCATAAATATGTAAATACAGAAATATAAAGACAACTAAAAAAAAATACAAATATGTAATAAAAAATAAACATCTTTCTTCTACAGCCATTAATCCCCAATATCCAACTCCACCCCACCATAAGTCAATAAAAAACAGGTATATAAGGCTTCCATTGTGCTTCTTACAGAGGAGCATATAAATCATCTCCAAATTCGCTGCACTGACCCAGTATATTATTCAAGTCTGTATGTTCAAGACACTTAAAATAGTTCCCTTATAAGATAAAATCTATGTTGTTATTATTGTAGCTTTATCTTTATCGTTCTGGTGAAAGTCAAAACATTTCTGTGATGTTGATCTCACACTATCTCTGGTCCTCGTGTCTGCTCACCTGCTCTGGACTCATGTAGAGCTTGGTGCCGACCTGGCCCGTGTGTCGGGTCAGGAGCGGGGCGGGCGTCAGGGCGCTCGGCTCGTCCTCGTCCTCCTCCTGGTCCATGGCCGTCACCAGGCCGAAGTCTCCCACCTTCACCACGTCATCCATAGTGAAGAAGATGTTGGAGGGCTGGAGGGCAGATGGTGACAGGTTAACTAACATGTAACACATACACGTAAATACATGAAGACAGAGAGCAGATCTGATGCTTGAACCAGTTGACATAATTTAAAATATTACTCTTCACTATATATGATGTGATTTACTGTGTTTGTGTATGTGATTAAACAAAAACCAGGCAGCTTTCATTTTGATAATGTGAGAAGAGATTGAACATATTATAACATACACTGAGGGACAATAGTTGAAACTAAATTCCCATTAATTATGGGCAAAAAAATGATGATGTTCTCTGTTGTAGCCACAGTGTGAGATTTAAGTAAAAGTCTGGTGTATTTCTTTTTTTATGAAAACAACATAAACAACTCTTGCCATTTTAATGTTGACTCTCCCCTCACATCAAGAGGTTTCTCATATTTTATATTTAAAATTTCAACAGGAAATAAATTAGAAGGGAAATTTTATCGTACTGCTTAAACAAATACACTTTTGCCTGTATGGTGTGTGTGTGTGTGTTCACCTTGAGGTCTCTGTGCATGAGCCCCTTGCTGTGCAGGAAGTCGACGGCCTCTGCGATCTGGACAAAGATATCGAGACACTGATTGTGTTCCCTCTGCTCCGGGAGGCAACGCTGAGCCATCCAGTCCTTCAAGTTCTCTTTCCTACAGAGCTGCATCTGGATATACAGGTACACCTGGAGAGCCGAAAACAAGGCTTGAATACATTATGATTTACAATGCAACTTATAATAGGAATAGAAAAAGGGGAAATATTTAGTGCAGTGAATCACTCAAAACTATAAATGGCTCTAGCAAACATCCGCAGCTTTCTTTTTTTCTTATTAAAATATTAAGATATAGCTTTTTTTCCCCCACAAATGATAGATTATGTCACTGTGAGCCAAAGGCTAATATTAAAAATACAAAATCTGGTTAAAAATAAATATTCTCATTATTTCAGTGTTGCTAAATTACAGGACAAATGTCCAGCACAACAGGAATCACAATGTATCTCTAAAATGGAAAAAAAAAATTATTAAGCTAAAGAAGACAAGGATCGATAACTTTTAAACAGCAACAGTAATACAATATCAGGCATAACAACTAAATGGCAGGCATGACATTAGAAAAGACCAGGCATAACCCAAAATGAGATTGACACCACTTAATTACAGCTGTCTGAGTGAATAACTGACTGACCTTGGGAGACGGCTGGACTCGCTGGGCTGGAGGACTTGTGGGCAGAGCCAGGGTAAGTGAGGTTGGCCGGGGGGGAGAGGAAGAGGAGGGCGGGACAGACTCCTGTTGTCTGTTGTGCGAGGAAGACGAGCTGTTCCTCTCGGTCAGCGTGCTTGGACTGGCTGCACTGGACACCGAGTCTGTCTCTGCGTCCGCATCTCGGTCGCAGCCAGAGTCCTCGAACACGATGTCAAAGGAAGAAGAAGTGCAGTCGCTGGGGCCCCGTGGAGGACAGAGCTCGAAGGAGTGGGGGGTGTCTGAGGCGTCCGGGTCGGCCTGGCTGTCCCTCTCAGACATCAGGCTGTCATGGCCCAGCAGTGGGTGGAAAGACAGGTCTCCATCGTCAACACCAAAACCTACTGCACCACTGGCACTGCTGGAAAGCAGGGCCCGCGCATCCACAGAGGCCTCCAGAACATCTCCTCTGGGCCCAGAGACAGGGGACACGGAGCTGGACACTGGAACTTTGACTGATAGCGCCTCCATGTGGTCAAGGAAGCTCATTGGCCAGTCCGTGGTACTGAACGAGAGAAAGAAGTGTTGTTGCTGCCAGGCTTACCACAATAATTTTAATTCATTTAAATGGGGACATTTTTGTCCTTAAGGGTACTAATTGTCCGTACTTTAATATACTTATTAAGGAGCTGAAGCTGACATTTCAAAATAAAAAAAATATTTTAAAAATTAAAATTAAAAAGCCAAAAGTCTCGAGTGAGGCTCAAGGATTTAACGGCTGTCCTAATCAACCATAGAGTGAGCTGAGTGATGTAAAGTCTGTGGACTAACAAATGCTACAGAAATGCTAGAATTCCCCCTGAGCAGAGGATTATGTTTAATTTTTTGCATGGGTGCCATCCCTGGACAACAGACCCCTGCCAGTGTTCTTGGCCATGTTCGACCTGCTGAGCTGTACAGGATAATGATGGTTTAAAAGCCCGTGCTAACCTGGTGTCTTTCAGCCACCTCTGGTCCATCTCCTCCTGCCAGCCCTCGGGGGGGCTCTCCTGCCAGGCGTTGAAGTAGCGAATAATCCCAGGATGCTCCAGCTTGGCCAGAGCCTTCACCTCTCGCATCACTTTCTCACGGGCCAGCTCTCTGTACGGCAGAAAACTGAGATTTAGGGTTTCATTCACATTCAGAATAACCACATACACATTTTTCAGTAGTTGGGTCCCAACTTTATAAATTCCTAATAAGACTTTGCTATTAATTTGACTTTTTTGGGTTTCTAAGTCACACAAATGATTCATTATTGACCAAATATTCTACGAGGAAAAAAGGAAATGACCTTCACAGCCCAGCCATGATACACCATGGGTCCAATAAGCATTTCAACAAAAACACAGTGCATAAAAAATGTATTTAGTTTGTTATGCACTGCGTGATGTACCAGTCAACATCAGGGGTGAAATGAGAATAACTGTAGAGTTGCTGCAGCTGAATACTAAATTTCCATGCTTGTCAGAATAGATATAAAAGCATGGCTAATATGTGTACAGAAACGTCAGGTTTATCTCTGTGTGGTTCTCTGTGTTTAGACAAGTAGCTTATCGCTTACATAACTCAGTCTAACAGCTTTAAAGAGAACTGAGATAAAGGAAGAGCTAATAGCCTAAAGCAAGGAAGTCTGTGGTGTGGCCAGTGAGAGGCGCTACCTGTTGGGCAGACGGATTCTTTTGATGGCGTAGTTGCAGTCGTCCACTTTGTTGCGAGCTTCAAACACAACACCGAACCCCCCGCGGCCGAGGCACTGCACTGGCTCAAAGTCAGTGAGGTACCTGAGGAGAGACACTGTGGTTGTCATTGTGCAAACAATCTCTACTCTGCTCTCAGTGGAAGAAAGAAACTGTGTGTAACAAATGTGTCAATGCCTGCATCCCTGAAAATTTCAAAGAGCTGGGATCAGACAATTCACTGTGTTTAAGGAGGCTTATTAAGTGGTAAAAGGTGATTACGGGCGAAGGAATTACTTCCAGCCAAATCCCTGTAAAGGTTGGCTGTGGCTGCTGAGCTGGCAGGTTACCAACTTACAGATAACAGGATCATAAATTCAAACTAATGTTGTGCTGACAGAAAAATGCTTTGCTGTCACTAAGCTATACACTGTGCTTTAAGGTCTTGTGATGAATAACAGCAAATACAAATGTTTAAATTTACAAAGTTTGCAAAACTGTAGAGAGAAAAGAAAATATAAGAACTGTGTTTTTGTGCAACAATGTTTTGAGTAAATTAGTCATATTCAAACACACACCTGTCACATATGTGCCATGTTTCCCCATCATTTGCAGCTTCAGCTCTCTGTTAATCTACATAGGTGTAAGTAAGTTTCTCTCATAACCATTAAACTCTGTTTAGTATTATCTATATCAGTGGGATGCCTTGAAAATGGGTCAACTCTTTGTTAATTTATTGTGTTTTTTAATTAAAAGCAAAAAAGAATCAGCAACATTTACACTAACTTCATTTAATTACATTTTCAAGCACTACAAAGTAGAAAAGAAGAAGCAAAAATATTTAAAATAATTACAACCAAAAATCATCTGTGTGCATTTATGCATGTTGTATCTTTCATGGTGTGATCTAAAAAAGGTTTGGGAACCACTGCTCTCTACACCCTGTCAAAGCATCCCTGCTCAGGCTCCTCTGGGGACTGAAGGCTGTCTTATTAGGAAATGCGTGGGCACAAGTGATTCAGGCCTTGATTCCTGATCTCTATCTCCCTCACAGTGATCCTGACTCATGCCTGCCTCAGCTGCTGCAACAGCCACCAGATTTATTTTAAGAAACTTTTTCGGCAAAAGCAATTTGCATGGATTGCAGCGGCAGCTTTAACGGAGAGGGGAGGGTGGGTGTTTGTCATTTATGGGGTGGATCAAAAGAAGAGAATGTGCAAAGTGATGACAACAGGAGCGGGAAAAAGGCAGTTTAATCTGATTCTTGCTTGCATTCTGAGGGGGGTTAAGCCATGTTATTCAGCTCAAGAATGTAAACATGTAAACTCCAATCGATCAGATGACCGGGGGTTAGTGACAGCCCATAAATTATAGCTACTGATCATATTTGGGATGTCCAAAATAAAATAAAAAACTTCTGACAATGTGCTGACAGTGATGTAAAGTGACACTGCGACCCTGTGGCAGATGCTGCTGGGTGGGGTGGGGTCTGCGGGGGCCAAGGTCATTTTCATTTGATGGCAAACAGCTGAGTTATCCAATCATGCACTACTACGACTCGTATCTCCCATCTCTGCCTTGTCCTATCAAGGCAGGCTGGAAGACCAGTGGTCACCATGGTAACAGTGCCGAATCTGTAGCTACACCTTGAAAAGAGTGAGACTCGCATGTAACTTTTGAGCGTGAGGATAACAAATCCCGGCACAGCAGTAATGTTTTGTCAAGTTCTCCTGAGTCATAACAAAAATCATTTACAAGCATATTCTGCCTCGGTGCGTTAAAGACGTACCTGGACACATATTCGCTGGAACGGGTCTCCATAGCAACTGGCTCTTTGGATTCCACAACCTCAAGGTCAAACTTGCAGTCTGTCTGGCACTGTGTCTCTGACTCTTTACGTTGCTTTGAGGGACAGAAGGAGGACAGCAGAGACAAACATAAATACCACGTAGATCTGTATTTAAAAACAAGTGACCCTTTAGTGGCATGCTGGGTATTTTTACTAATAAAAGCTGAACAAAGTCTCCCAGTCACAGGCAACATGACATAGGGAGCACACATGCTCGCGCCTAATATTTATCTGCAACTGAGCAGAAATACCAGGATTAAAAAGAATAAATATACATTCATTTGAAATTTTATTTAGAATTCATAATGAGCTTCATTAACTCACAGATACAACCCTAATTCATTGACATGGAAGAGATACTAAAGTTTGTTCAGTGACATTTTGAGGAAATATTTCCTGGTGATCATCCCACATGTGGAAGCTGCACAGTGGTTTCAGAAGTGGCATGCAGGGTCTAACAATGTTATATGACAAGAATAACCACCAGCAGTCACAGTCAGTATGGTATTCATGCTGCAGCTTGTGTATGTGTTCTTACCCTCACATAGGCCACCGGGGCGGGAGGGTGGAAAAATTTGCGGACGATGTAAGTTGTGGCGGCGATGCAGAAGATGATAGTGCCGAGGATCTCCTTCCACCAGGGGAGCAACAGCACGGGGTCCTTTCTCCTGCCACTGTCAGCTCGAGCACCATTTCCATTTATCAGGCTTACGGCACTGTGGCGTTTCTCCCGGTAACGCTTGCTGTAGGGGAAGTAGTAGCCGTTGTCTATGAAAAGGAAAAGCAGAAATCAGTCAGTGGGGTTTTGGTTATTTGTCCCTCTCAGCCACTTCATTGTTCTCTGCTGTACACTTTAGGTGCCTCTGCTGCATCTCTGTGTATATAAGACTTTTTTATGTTCTTTTACAGCCCTATGTCCAGCATCAGGTTCTTACCATATGGATACTGAAGGATAGACAGGGCCCCGTTGCTGTATTCATCATGGGAGAACTTGTCATTATTCAGACACTTGTCAAATTCGTCAGAGCCGACCAGGGCTGGTGTCCGAGATGGGGAATCTGTGTGAAGGACAAGATGAGAAAGTTCTTTGATCTCTGTAGAGAGTAGGATCAAACGAGTGGGAATAATAATTACAGGAAGAGTCATACATTAAGGAGAGTAAAGACAAAGCTCTGAGCAACAGGGAACTGATAACGGATTCATGCATTTCGGCAAAACAAGCTACAGTATCGCTTTGTGTTTACAGCAGTAACAATGAGGTCAATATTTGGTCACTGCTGAACCCACACAAACTGTAGGTGTGGACTTACGGACTATAGGCTTCCACTTGACCGTGGGTAGTGGGATTATGTCCTTTTCTGATCCAATACTTTTGGAAGGGAACTTTTCACTGATCCTCACTGAGGACTGGAGGTAGAGTTGTCCCTGGTACATCCCTGTTAAAACAAGTGCAGAGGAGTTACTAGATTTTCTGGTACCTCACAAACAACTGTGGAGGGTTTGTGCTGAAAAATGATTAGAGCAATTGTAAATAATGCAACACAAGATTAGGGATGATCCCACGCATGCAACTTACCAAGGTAAACACTGGACTCCTCATCTCCTCTGGCCTTCTTCGAATCGTCATCATCGTCTTCCTCATCATCAGTTTCTGATTGGTTGCTGTAGCCATTGTCATCAAACAGGGCGATTGGTGTGACTTTACCCCCTCCCACCAGCCAGGCTGAAGCGATTGGTGTGCAGAACTAGACAACACAGGTGTTACAGAATGATTTGATTGGTTTATTGATGTCCACAGTGCCGGCCATTAAGTGAATAAACCACTGCAATCCAACTCATTAAAAATCCCAGTAAATAATGATAGAGATGGGGATTTTTTTTTTTGCAGTTTATAACATCTCACCTGACGTTCCCAGACCAGCTGTCCATGAGGCTTGGTACTGAAGGCCATGACCTTCCAGTCAGGAACAGACACTTTGATGACGAGGTCCAGGTTCTGGTTCTGCTGGTTCTCCGCCTTCCTTTTCTCTTTTGGTTCATCAGTGATGACTCGCTGACTCTCTCTCCAGGCCTCGCTGTTGGCAAATTCTCCCTCCAGGAAGTTCATTCCAGACTGCGTCTCGGGAAGGAGCTTCAACTCGAAGTTTCCAACACTGAAGTTCCACCTAGAATCACCAATGATCATACACACTTGAGAAAACTACTTCAATAAGTAATATATCTGACATAAGAATGAGGGAGCATTATCTATGATAATTGTTGATTATTACATTGTTTTAAAAGAATTATTAATTACTGACCTGCATTTCAAATATGTTCAATACTATAGTAAACAAAAGCAATATTTATGTAACAAGAGCCAGCTGAGAGGCAGATGGTACAACCATTATTACATTAAGGTTGGGACACTCTGGAAGGCATGTATAAAAACACAATGCTGTGATTTGCAAATAGTTTTTAACCACAAAGTCAAGACATTTAATGTTCATACTTTTGTTTTTTCTAAAGATACAATCTGAATTCTGAATGCATTCTGCTTTTATTTACTCTAACATAGCACCCAAACATTTTTTAAATCAGGATTGCAGGATGATGATAACAAAAAACAGGTAAATTATGATACTTATTCTTCAGATAGAAAATCTAAACAAAACATAAAGTAAAACAAATTTATTAAATTAAATTAATCTGTTCAGTGTGACGAAGCCAGCAGGTAAAAAAAAGAAAAAGAGCGTGTACTAATCTCAACTCCGAATGGCTGAATGCTTGACTAACCTTATTTAAAACCACTGACAGAAAGTCAATCGAGTGTCTGTGACCCTTTCTGGAATACCACACAAGATAAGACAGTAGCAGTTCAAACTGATTGACCGAGTGGCTGACAATGACAAGCTGATTGAGTGATTGAATAAAACTCACTTCTCCATCCCTGATCGGGGCCTGATGGCACGCACAGTCTTCTGAGTCCTCTGCAGCAGCAGCACGTCTTCAGCCTCCATCTCCTCATCTCCCCAGCGACTGCAGCCCACCGCAGAGCAGATGTACCGAAGCTGAGGCAGACAACATCAGTTATGTTAATATACTGTACTAATGTGGGGAGAACAAGTCGCTGTTGTTTTGTTCAAGATCACTTGGCACAATTGCTTCAACTCATTCTCTCGGTAAAACAGAGGAAAAGTGATAACTGAATGATTAAAATGTATCAGTGTAGTATAAGTGAAGGGATTTCACTGACCTTGCCACTGTAGGCCCCAAGACCATAGGTAGTGAGGGATTTGCCCCCGACCAGGACAGTGTCCTCCCCGATACGGTAAGACGAGTCCAGCAGGGACTCCACACTGAAAGGCACTGCCTCCATACTCTCTTTGTCCCGGTTCCACTGGAACAAGGCACCGTCCAGAGAAGGGATGACCATCTTATTGCCAAACACCTGCAGGAACAAACAGGTTGGTTTAAAAGTGTTAAAGTGCTGATTGTGTTAAAATCAAGTTGATGGAAATAATAGCAGGGATTTTTTTACCAAGATTCTTTAAGGTTGTTTTTTCTTATTTTTTCCATAAAAGGGGCATGTGCTGACTGAATCTGGTAGTTTATAGGTTAGCTAGCTTCAAGTTTGGGTGCACTTAGTACAGATCTTCTCTTTTTAAACTTCTTGGTCTTTATGAATTTGAAAAGTCACGTAGACTTCCCATATCAAAGTTTTCTGAACAAGCCCGATACACAGAACAGTCTCTGAGGCACTGTTGCCATTGCTGCAGAAAGTACATTATTATTTCATTATGACACTCTGCCCCAGTATCACACATACAACTGCTCAGCAGTGACCAAGGGAAAGATATGATTCTGAATTAATTACACTACTGTCTGATGCAATGACTTTTAACAGACATAAAAGCTCCTGGAATACCTGTTATAGTTTGAAAAGCATTTTTCAGCTCAGACAGACAATCGTCGAAAAACAAAAACACTTGCCCACACAGACAACACTGGCCGACACATCCGCCCACACAGCAGCAGCTTTAGCCCCCGCACACTTGGACTCAATCCACAGGCTTGGGACCATTACACAACTAAGAGCCTAAGTAATTAACCTGGATCTTTATAAAAGTGTGCAACTGTGGATAATGTGCGTGTGTGTGCTCACTGTAGGGGGGCAGCAGGGATGACATCATTGCAAAAACCTGAGCCTAATCCTGAATTAACCTCCACAGCTTTAGCTCCTCAGGGGGTGTAAGGACAATTGTTTTCTTCAAGCACTTCAGTGATTATTATTCAAAGACTGGCATCAAAAATCAGTTTGTTTGGATGTCCAAGTTGTGACTCATCCTTTCCAAAAATGGTTTTGTGGCATAACAGCAAAATTTGGAACAAGTAATGATTTCTTGGAACTGGGGACCTGTCAATCACCTTGCTTTGGAAATCCAGTCATACTTACAAAAGTCAGCCGGGTTGCTTTATGGTGGATTACAAAATGCCAGGGGGGAGGAATGTGTGGCAGAATGATTTACTAGAGACCAGAGCCAGGAGCAGAGGTGATGTCATCTTTTTAGAGGGAGGGGTGGTGGTTTGGAGATAAGATGAGGATAAATTTAGCAAGTGAAAGGAGGAGGGGTTAACAATCTGACCATCACATCACACCATGCTGGTATGGCTGAGGGGGTGCAAAGAGGTTTACAGCAGAGAGGAACTTCTCAGAGCCATGGATGAGTCATCCTGCTCCTGATGCCTTAATCCATCTCTGATCCAGCGTACCCTAGATCACTTCTCTCAGCTGCTCATCTAACCCTCTCATCCATGTCCACAGGACCACAAACACTCATGGTTCCATTCCACTGATTTCTGCTTTGACTGATCTACCATGTTGCCCTAAAAAACCCTACATCAGCAAATAGTTAAACCGAGGGAAACCAGCAGAAGTTGTCAAAAGTTGCATAGATGTAAGTTGTAAGGAAATCGGAGCACTGATCCAACTTTGTTCATTGTATTGGCCCCCATCATTACCATCACACCTGCTGTTTAAAGTCTGGCAGGGATGTCTGGTAAATTATCAACCATTTCTCTGGTGTAACTAAGCTAACTAAGCTTTGTGAGAACAAGTCTGTAGGGTTGTTTGTAGCATGTGGGATGAATCACTTTGACATATTTTGACTGCTCTTGAATCATAAAGCAGTCTGTCCATATGGACGTCAAGAAGGCACTAAAGTTGAGTGATTACAAACGGAAAAGACAAGATGAAACCGAGATGACTTCTTGAGTTATTTATGGCTGAAGGACTTTGTGAAAGAGTCCATTTTTATTGCCAGTGGAAGTTCCCCACTGACACTTCTTTTTAAAAATAGAAATGTCTTCTGTAATATCAATCAACATTTTAAAGTACCATGAATGCCATGAAGCTTGAACAAACATAGACATCTATTTAATTAAAATGGAAATCTGGTGCTATTTAAAATTTGTAACACAAAGTATTCATGAAAGAGTTTGAGGAAAATTAAGCATTTTAATTAACCCGTTCTTGATTATATATATGTATAAAAAAACATCAAAGCAAACTAGAGGTATCTTTTAATGAGCGGTGTATGAAATTGTGATCAACAGCCCGCCCCTTCTCTTGATTACCATTTTCTTTGTTTTGTGTTTCAGGGTCTTGTGTAAGGTTTCATATTTTTGTTACATCTTGAAAACAAAACAAAAATAAACAGGAAAGGGCTTAGATTTTGCATTAACTTCTGGAGAATAACAAAATAAAAAATTCAGATGAGCCTATCTTTTAAAAAAATGCTCAGCATGTTTTCCTTCCCCTTGAGTCTCTTTTTCTTGGAATTTCAAATGTCTATTAATTTTTTAAGAGCTGGCCCAGACTCATTCATGTTTTCACCTTTTTTTCCCCCAACATAAAGGTTCACTATCACTCTGAACACAGAGCGGTTCAGTTATTTTGAGGTATACATCTGTGGCTTCAGGGGACATCTTATGTCTTTACTGGGTCAGATTCAAGTTAAACACGTGTTTTTCTCACAATTATGAGTATATCTTTACTTGTGGTATATTTTTACACCACAAGTAACACTATTTTTATATATACTTTTATACTGGAGCACTTGATTATTATTTGATATTAATAATCATGTCACTGTATGACACCCTTGGGAAATGTGGGTTCAGTGGGATGGGAGTGGGGCGATCGGACGGTTGTGTGTGTGTATCTCTGTGTGTGTATATGTTGCTGCAGACGCTCCAGCGATCCTGTCAAACAGTGTCAGCTCTCACCCGCTGCTAATGTGCCACTGTTGGCCCACAAGGCTACTGCTCCACTTAAAGGCGGCAGACAGAGAGAGAGAGAAAGAGAGAAGTAATGCTGCTAGTTTGAGCTGAACAGAACAGGCGCACCATCACACTAAAAACTATCAGAATAAAATCACAGTGGCTGGAACAAAGATCGACTTTCTGTCCAAAATATCGCCCATCTGGCTTTTTTTTTTTATTTCCTTGGCTGCCTTAGAAGAATTATTGCTTGTCACATTAGTCACAGCGCTGCAATCAATCGTTAGTCATTGTGTGGTGATCAATCAAATTCTCTCCTCATTCATTCATTCACGCTGCAGAGGTATGTGTGCGTGTGTGTGTGTGTGTGTGTCCGT
>CAFUXE010000242.1:185612-221771 GCA_903364295.1 Serranus cabrilla
GCCTCCCACCCCCCCTCCACACACAACACACACGCACACAGACAGCAGACAGGCATCCCAGGCTACGGAGGGCAGAGAGGGCAAAGCTTGATTTAAAGTTACATAAAGTACATGAGCATAAAAAAAACACACAAGACACAAACACACACACACAAGAGAACACTCTGGGGACCATAACAAATGACGTCACAGTGAGTCACTGGGTTCAGAGCTGACAGGCATCTCTCCTTGTTCCGCTCTGTCAGCCAAATGAAAGCCAACAGGTGAAAACACACATATAGAGGGAGTCCAACACACACACACGCACACAGTCAGCATCCTCTGTCACAACATGAGCGCACAGAAAGATGACAGGAGGATGTTACATGTGTGTCTGTCTATGAATTTCTTGACACTTCTTGTGAAGTCTCACACTGAACACAGATGTAAAGGCGAGGAAAACATTGTAATGTCCTCAGAGACTCTGAAGCAGCTGTGGAAAGCAGTGACAGAGAAATATTTTGTTATTGCATTCTGCTATTTTTCTCTGACTTTTTACTTGTTATATGTTCAAGTAAGACTTGCTACTTGCTACATAATAAAAAAGTAAAACAAGATCTAAATTTGTAAAGAATAACTATTAGGGCCATAGTTTTGAATACTAAATGTTATTTTTTTATGTATTTCTTTGAGAGAAAATAGAGATAATATATTTCTGAGCAAATTGTAAGCTATATTTGCTACGTTTTGCAGTAGGGCATTGTAAAAAAACAACAATATTTTCCTCTACACAAGGTTTGATTTTTCTGAACCCCTAGTCACTGTGTGTCTATGTGATCATATGGAACAGAGCCATTCTGAAACGATGTCATCTCTTGCTTTTGTGAAGGTATTTGTTACATAAAATGTAAAGGGCAAACAAAAGTGTGTTCTGTATGTAAATGCCTCAAAATGTCTAATATATTTTTTTTAGTTCATAAAGCAGGTTGAAGACTTTCATCGGACCATAGGGAATCATGTTATCCTTCCACTGACAGCATAAAACTCTATAAGTGTGATATCTTGTAATAAAGTATAGCAGGATGCAACTTTATATTCAAGGTCAAATTTACATTCAGATGCATCCAGTGAAGAAACTATACTAGGCTCACTGTATAAATTTGCGGTGCTTCGAGCAACCTTTAGGGGTTCTCCACAGCGTTAACCTCTGAGGACCCTTGAAAAAAAGTGCTCAGAAATTCTTCTTTTCTAAATCTCAAACACAGCAGTTCTCAACCACGTGGTATCAAGGAGCAATTTTGAAGATCTTTTAATTCAAACCCACACCACAGCAGCTGATTTCAGTGATTAGTTCCCTCCTTCTAATTGTAGGTTTGCTAATCAGTGAACTTTGCTGTTTAGCTGGAATGAAAAGGCTGAATGGTGCATACTTAAGAACCAATTTAACCACTAATATGGGGGGTTCTTAAACACGAATGAGATTCATCGATAGTGAGCAATCCTGAAGATGCTATTCTTGGAAAGCTGTAGATGAGCTGAAAAATAGTATTTTTTAAATTTATTTGACATACATTTTTAATATTATATTTTTCTTTAGAGCTTCACACTTATTACTTTTTATTTTATTTATATTTCCTTTCAATCAACCAGTATGGGCTGGCTTTTTACCCACCGCCGATTGATTCCAAACAATCAATCTACTCCTGTGGAAATCTCTGAGCCAGTTGTTTTTCTGGGAAAGCCCACCTGTCAAAATGTGTTAAAGTTCCTGAATTGATTTGAGATTGTTTTTTTATCGTTATACCAGACTAATAAAGCAGAAACGTATTTACACGATAGAGCCGGAGAGTTCATTACACTCAATCACGCTTTGCCAGCACCAGCAGACCAACATTAATCTGATCTCAGCAGCCACCCAGACCCTTGTTAGTATCAGAGGCTTTTCCCCCCAGGCAAAACTCTCATACAGAGCAAGTCCACATCAAAGTAAACCATGAGCGTGTCTCTAGTATGCATCTCGGAGAGCAGCGCTCTGGGCTACACTTCACTTTCAGCATGTCGGTGTGGGCGGTTTAAGCTTCTGTATACATGTACAGACGAGGGTCTTGCTGTGCTTGTATGTGTAAACCACCACAGCCAACAAAGAGGCTAATCCTCCAGGCAAAACAACTACTCTCAGATTTATGTGGGGGTGTACAGTATGTCTGGTGTGTTGTGTATGTGTGTACATGAAATGAATGTAAGCAACAGCAACCCTTGGTTGACTGTTCGCAGTGCACCGAGTTCAATTATCGGTTTCACTGTCTGCAGAAAGAAAGCCAGGAGGGACAGAGTTGGTTTTTCGAGGCAAAGACTCAGATGAGACTGGCTCCTTAACCTTACACTGACATGTCAAGACTGTGGAAACTGGCTTTTTTATCTGCCGGTAGATCTTAATCAGCTGTCTGTTTAACCTGTTTAACGCGCTGTGCTTGACTCCATGTTCAACACATCATCAGGTTTTTTCTCTCTTCTTTTATAGTACTAGCCTACAAATCATGACTACATAAAGCATGCTACATAGACTATCATCTTTATTTATTATGAAAGGGGCAATAAATCTTTATTTTTATGTTTAACACAATGCAAAGTAGGGTTGGGAAATATATCAATATTATATTGACATCCATCATGATATAAGAGTAGATATCATTTTGAATTTTGGGCATCGTAATATGGCACATGGCTTGTATTTTCCTGGTTGTAAAGGCTGCAATACATTAAATGTATGTAATTTTCTGAACTCACCACACTGCTTTAGCTGTTATATTATTTACCTTTACACAATGAATCATTACATCAACATTACTGATGATTATCTATCAAAAATCGCAAACATTTTTTTTATTTTTGTAAAAGCACTAATAGTCAAATATTGTTGCAAGAGCAATAATGGCATAAGGTCAAAAATATTTTAATATTTGATTATCTCCATTTTGCTCAGCCCTAATGCAAAGGTTGGTGTACCTCAGGTTTGCTGAGGCTGGACGAGACCAGGCACCCTGAGCCGACATCCAGGTCCCACTGCTTCCTGCCCTGGTTGTGAGGATCCAATGCAGAGATCCGCCCATCCAGGGTACTGATAATCACAAGGGACCTGTGGACAGAACACAAAGACTTCAGCACACTCTCCATATAGGGATTTGTAGACAATTATTGCGCCTCTACATACTGGCATGAATGCAGTCTTTGCAGCCCTGGGCAAGAATGTTGACAAGGCTGCCTCGCACTTGTCAAGGCAGCAGTGTGTCACTGCAAGCTGTTTTTTACATAAAAAAATGATACTAGTGTCCTATCTTCCCAGTGGGGGGGTGAGTTTAATATCATCACAGACAAGAGACACTAAAGGGCAAAGAATTGTGAAGTGGCGGTGCAGATGTTGTCTTTACCCCTCTACTCTTCACCCTTTTATAACAATCAGGGTGACCTTCAACTGCAGCCAACTGCACACCTGAGCCATGACAAATCCCACCGTGTCAGCTGGTTAGGTGGCATGTTGATTAAAGATGGGACCCACACCTGAGGATTATAAAACCTGACCAGACATCCCACACATAGCAACTAATTTCCATTAAACATACAGCAAGGTGTGAGATTCTCAGAGGTTGGTTCATATATGTTGCAATTTGCACAGCAAAGGTAAACTGAATGAAAATATAAAAAATGTCTGAAATGCTGGATGAAGAAATGTGACTGTAAGGATTGACGTACCTGATGAATAATTTTTCAACATTATTTTATGACAGCGGAAGTCAATGCCAGCATCATTTTTACATACAAGTTTTTAGAACCTCAGGTATGGGAGGAGCACACTGATGATGCTCTGAAACAGATGGCGAATGTTAAGAGTACACAGGGGGATTTAACATGGTTACTTTTCTCAGGCTTAAAACTGTTATTACCGCCATAAAATCAGGCTCATTTACATGTAAAACCTCAAATAAATGTTTTGTGTGTCGACAAAGACCGTCTTTTATTCAGTCGAGTCCATGGATTCGTTCAGTGATATTTCTGATTAGTCTCGGCTTTCTTCTGAGCTCTCCAACATTGGCAGAACATTAGTGTTCACAAATATTGGCTTGACTGCCCATGATGACAGCTCAGAGAAACACCAAATCAGCGCTGTTAAGAAAACAATCAAGACGCGTCTAATTTCACTTTCACAGATCTTTGTGAGTTCAGGCACAACTTGGATGAAACCCTGTTGGATGTAATAAAAAATGTTTGGCCTTCAGAGAAAAACATTTTATACTGAATATTGGTATTTCAAAATAAAGCTGACATATTTTCCTCACATTTCATTAAGAGGCACTGTTGGCAGTGACAGAGAGAGGCTAAAAATAAGACGCAGGGGGAAAATAAGATGCAGGGGGTGACAGCGTTTTCCCTCAGATGATGTATGGGCTCTGGATTACTCACAGCACCAGTGTGCTTTACCTCTGAGGAAAGAGTTTTTTAAATTGTTGTGGTTATGGATTTTTACATTCTAGTTATTGTTATTTAAAAAAATGTTTTTAAATTCTCCCCAATTAATTCTGTAGCTCTACTCAAACATTTACTGGGTGAAAGGTTTTTCTCCATCAGTAGTAAAGTACAAATTCTCCCAGTGAGCTTTATTTCTTTTTATGTGCCCACACAGCAAGATTTGTTAACAGTTCTTCTCTGTTTCGTCTAGTAACTCCAGGCTAAAAACAGTCTAACTGAGTTGAATGAATCGAGACATCCAGCCCCACCCTTTGCCTAACTCTTAAGGGTTCTGCCGCATTGCTTGTCAATCATGTCCTGAGCTCTGGCAGGGGCCACCTCCTGACTATTGATTGGTATCTGTCTAGAGGAGATGCTGTCAACCTGGCTTTTAGCTTTATTTAACACACATGCCATCTCTGAGCACCCACTGCTTCACATCCACGCACTGGGAACCGACCAGTTTACCTCTGTTGGCCACTTGGGCATATGGGGGTTTTAACTGCCTCCCTCTAGGGCAGCTAGACAGCAGTTTGCTGAGAGAAAAGACAGCGTTACACTTTCACAGCCCAGACTGAAAAAATAGGGGGGAAAAAAGAAACATGGACGTCATCAATCATCTTTTTTCACATGCACCCTGAGAGCTGTCAACCAAGCTGGGAGTATTTGCATCACCTGTGCTATTCATCATTTAGACTGAGAGGGTGAATTGCTACTGACTAGCTATAATCCTTTATTGATCTCATCTATCGAGCACTGTTCAGTCATGAAGGGGACGGAGCATGTTCAAGGATGTTTAAGTCTTAGGACAACTAAGAAATTGATTGTTTCAAGGGGGCAAATCAATTTTAGGAAGGCTTCTCTTATGTTTCACTGTAGTCACAGACACATTCACAGGGAGTTACACTTGCTACTCTGGACCAGCTAGGTGTGTCAGCTCAACTGGATCTGAAAGTTTGCATAAAAATGCAAATAGAATCACTTAACAGTAATGAGCCATGTGTCTTTCAGCCCCATCAAAGCCAAGATTATCTCCCAAAATCTGCTCTTAGCATTATCAGCCTCGCCACTAGCACTGAAGTGTAGAGTACTAAGAAAAACATTGTTTTTCCTCTCAGCCACCAATAAAAACAGAGCGCTAAAGCCCGCTCTCACCCTCTCGATTGGCTGCGAGACCCTGCCAAAAATATTAGGCTGATTGGTTGTTGCTAAGCAGTCGGCTCTCTGAGAGGGTGGAAGCTTTGGCGGCCTCAGCTCGGCCGGCCCCGCCCCCTCTAAGTCATGCTGTGAATGTAGAAGTGAGGAAGAAGTCACTGAGAGCAACGAGTTCAACTTCAGAGATGGAAAGAGGGTGAACGAGAGATAGAAGAATTTTATTCTGAGAGCGAGATCAAAGGCTTTTGTGGACTCTTTGTACTCCAGATAAAGGATGAGAAGGAGTAGAGAGGGGGGTTGGGATGGGGGGGCACTTAACTCTACAACTAAGGTATCATGATGGTAATAGAGAAAACGAGAAGTGGAGGAGGGGAAGGGGGAGTAGCTATAAAAATAGTACTAAACCAAACAATAAAAACAACTCAAACAAAACAAACAGCCCAACTGTATCATTTAGAACTTGAGGCAATTTATTTTCCACGTCTGAGCCCCGAGACACTGTTGCTCTGCTCGTCACCAAAGGGATAACACATAGCCTGTGGGGCTACTGCTGCCGACTGTGACGGATGCAGGCGACGGAGACACTGAAGAAGACGTTGGAATGGAGAATGAAGAGACAGAAAGAAGGAAAGTAGTGAGGCTGCCAACAGACTGAGGGTTGTTAGCGTCCTTGCCTGTAATGCTGTCAAAGTGTCATAATAGTGCGGAGTGCTTCTTCAATCACAAAGCGTATGGCGGAGCAGGGAGCCAATTAGCCTCGCTCTCACCAGACTCTCCTGCTCCTCAGAGACACTCAGCCTCAGTCTGCACACACACCGGCAAAACCGAGCTGCTGGTAAACACACTCCATTGAAAGAAGCAACCAGGATGTTTACACAGGCCAAGTCTCCAAGGAGCAGGAGCCGCCGAGTTGGACCAATCGCTGCAGCCCTACACTTCTCATCAGCCAATGGAAGCACTGTTTTTCTCCTCGCTCAGCCAATGGGTGGGCAGCTCTGCAGACTCTGAGCCAATGGGTGGGCAGAGCTGCCTGTAACCATGCAACAGCGAGCAGCCTGGATGCACGCTGGAGTGTGGAGTTCTGCTGCCGCGCAGCTGCCACTCAGCCTGCTGCGCAGCCACCAAAAGGCAGAACAAAAATACGAGAGCATGGGGAGCACGTGGGGAGAAAGTTATGGATGCAGCTCTGAGCCGGCCGCACCCAGCACCACCAGCTGCACCAACAGGAGGAAAAATAGAGTCGAGTGCATTCCTTTAAACTGTGCACTTGTGTTCTTACAGATCAGGTTTTAAACATGTCTTTATTCAGAATCAGAATTAAAAAATGTGTACAAAGAAAAACAACATCAGCAATCCTTATCAGGTAACGGAGAACAAATGAAGCCAGGTAAGTTTTATAATTGGTCAGATAAATGTTTCAATTGTGGTAATCCCATAATTCAATTCAGGTTATTTAAAGGCTTAAGGACCTGCAGGCAGTTAGCACAACACAGCATGAAACCAGAACATGCTCCATTTCTTTATCAAATAAGCCCCCATGTGCCTTACAATGCTTATAATGAATATATAAATGAATATTTACAATAAGACTAGATCAAATGTCTGTGCTAAAAAAAAGAACTCCACCTCAAAATTACAGATGGAATAACACCTGCACAATATGCTATACAGCTTAATATGACCTGAAGGTTTATGTAACGGTCCCTGTTAAATAAACAAGTAATCTTTTTTTTTTTACATCTCTATCACAGCAGTTTAAGCCTGATTAATGAGGACTTGACTGGTAGACCTGTGATGTGCAGTCAGCTTTAAAAGCTGACCTCACATCCATCAGGGTCACTGCAGCAGACCACCGCAGCAGAGAGCAAAGGGTGTGGTTTTAAAAAAAACTTCTGGTACCAGCATAAAAACAGACACACCATTTAAAAGTGTTTCCATCACCCTCTCTCTCTCTTTCTCTCTCTCTCTCCTCCTGCATAAGTGCGCTCCCCTCTCCAAACCGTATCATCACACACGTGGTAAAATCCAAACTCTATGGCGCCACGCTCCTGCATGCTGATTGGCTGTGCTGCAGCTCTGATCCGAGGATCTGATTCGTTGTTGCTAAGCAGTGAGGAGCCATCGAGAGTGAAAACAAGACAGCATGGTCCTACTAACTACCAGCTAACTCCTTGTTTTCATCCTCCCCTCCCTCTCAGATTATCCCACCTTTTTGCCTCTGCCCCACCCATACTGCAGTGCTGCAGGATGGGTCCTGCCGACTTACCGAAATAGCCACTGACCTAATAAACTCGTTCCTCTCGATAACATATTCCAACCCAATATCATTTTGCAATCATTTATGAAGAATTGGTTGCTATTTCTGTCATTATGCATGGTTATGAAACAACCTGCACACATCTTGTCAGATGAGCCACAACCTCCTTAATCCCCAGACAGAGTTCATCAAGTGCAGAGGAGGTCAGGAAGTAACATCCTAACATCAGCAAGTGCTCGTCAATTGTAAGACAACCTCTGCATACTAAAAAATAACTTGTACAATATTACAGAAAGCAATAAAATAAGAAACTGTTCAATAAGACAAAACACTGCATCAGACATGAACAAAACATGGTTACATAAGGAAAAGACAATGAGGATAAAATAAGTTAAAAGAAATTATATAAGCTTGTCTGAAGTGACATCGAGTTTAGCAGCTTTTTAGAGTTAAAAACACTCAGGCCTCTCCAGTGTAAAACAACTACTGTACACCAACTGAGTTTCAAGAACTGAGCTTCAAGTGCTCAATTAAAACTTCCCAGAGGGAGTTCAATCATCTTCATCTTGACCTGTTATTCAGGGGACAGTTTCTATTTATAAAAACCACAACATCTCCCTGGTTACAGAAAGTGGACTACTGAAACAAAGTGTGAGAAAAAAGGAAAACAACAAGGAAATGAACTCTCCCCTCCCAAAAAAAAAGAGAAAAAAATCTTTTCCTCCTCCTCCTTTACCTAACTATAGCCAGACCCATGTGGCCAACTCAAATTCTGAGCACTAGCCCGTCTCTCCGATGCAATTGGCCGACAAGTGGCCCGGCTTGGCGGATTGGCTGTTGCTAAGCAGTAGGCTGGTGGGAGCCAGCCGGCAAACACGGCGGCCCAGAAGAGCTGTTGCCGCTACAGGGCCCTGAGGGGGGTGTGGGGGGCAGGGGGGGACAAGGGGCGGGGGGTGGATGGCGGTGGGGGAAGCAAGTTCAAACAAAGCTGCTGTCCTCTCTCCTCTCACCTCCAAGTGCTCCCGAAGGTGCTGGAGGCCCCGATGGAGCGCTCACTGGCGGAGGCATCAAACCTGGCAGCGCCGTCACATGCATGATTCACATACACACACAAAGGCCTTCAAACATGTATTCACACGCACACACACATATACATGCACTGAGACAGATGTAAACACCAAGTCTCCAGAGCAGAGTTTGTAATGTATAGATGGCAGAGTTATAGTGAGGTGACAGCCGCCAGCCGACGAAAGGCAGCTTTCGTCACAAAGTGAAGGCTGGATCAAAGTGAACATCTAGAATATTTATAGATTACAGGATACAGGGGCAGAGGCGGGAATGGGAATATAAAAAAAACAACTGACAGAAACTTAAAAATGTTGACATGACGTCTGAGTGTAGACTGGTTTTCAAGCTGTCCGCATGAAATGTTTTCAAGAGTCTGTGTTTGAAGTGCTCCACTCCAAAATCTAATTTGGAAGAAAATAAAAAGGTCCATTCTCTTTAAAACACAAAGAGATCCAGGCTGTGAGAGTTATGATGCTGTTAATTAAGTATTAAAGTGATCCTTCCTGGTGGAATACATTCATTGTTTAGAATTTGGTGTCATGAACAAGGTCATGATTCTTTTCTTTTTTCATATTGACTCTGTAAAGTTGATCAAGGGTGTGTTAACATTAGTATTGTCGCCACAGGACCTTGTTTGCTTGACTTGGAAAACAGCAGCAGGTAAAGCCTTGGAAGGTCACAGAAGCAAGTGGTGATATGTTTTCAACAGGCTGACATAATTAACGCTGGACATAGAGCTTATCATTACTTCCCAAAAAGTGTTCAATTTTATTGTTAACACTTAGTCAGCTGGGTTTCTTCTCTATTTTTAATTCTAGGTTCACTGCCATCACTTTGTGTGCTTAAAATCTCCACTATCAGCACAAACAATTCTGTTCTTTTTGTTTTGTTTACACTGCTGCCTCATGCTGAACAACTTTCTCAAGATGAATTGATTTTGAAGAGACATTTTTTACCTTCCGTTGTAAATGTGTTTTCTGACATTTAGAAAGTCTTTTGTGTTTAAATTGGCCCATTTGAAGGAAAACACGCCTGAACCATGTTTCATGCCTTGCGACATTTCTAAAGTTCAATGACAATTCTCTTGACAGATGGATGGAAACAGAGCATGGAGTAGAGTATATACACAAGGGGCGACATTAAAAAGCAATGTGTATGTGTGAATGTAAGGGAGAGCAGTGGGGAAGGAGCAAGTGTGAGGTGAAAAGAGAGAGTAAATATGAGAGCGAGAGACAAAGAATAAATGCAACTGAGAGACAGATTTCAACAAAGACAGTCATACTGTTGTGACAATATAAAACCAGAAAACATTCAGCAAATTCTTTTTTTTATCCCAGCAAAATCTGTTTTTGTTTTTTTTAACATATTTGTTGTTGTTGTTTTACAGACAGCCTGTTTAATTAATAATTCACCTCGTCTGTCATACTCTATTTGCCTGACAAGCAATTTTGTTCATTCTTTATCTTATGGACTTCTAAATAGCAGTGTTAACGGTGTAACAGTGTTATGGTTTGTTATTGTCAGGGTATGTAAATTCATAACCCCTGGGACAGCATTTGGAAAAATGGTCAAAATAAAAAAAACATGCATAAAAAAACAACAATAACAAAAGGCAGAAAAAATACCTTTTATGACCTACATATTTGAACTAATTTGTAGAATATTTTAAATTAAATCAATCAAAACATAAGTGAGAAATGAATACTCTAAACCTTTAATGCTGTGGAATATCTTCTCAAAATATTACCCTAAAATGGTCGAAAAAAGAAGACTCGAAGACAATAATTGGTGGCAAACTGTGCCATAGGAGAAACATCATAAGAGAATTGTGATAAACAGACCGTGACAAAGTGAGAAAGGAAGGAAAAACGCTGCAGAAACCAACCGAAAGTGACAGACACAGTTTAGGTCTACTGTATGGGAAAAGACGCAGGCACAGAAAGCGAGCAGTGGCAGGGTGTGACCAGCAGCAGGATGAACGCTCAGGAGTTTTCCTGCAGCAGCTGAGGTGCCTGGCAGGGGAATAGCCAGCTTCTATCAAAGCAAACTGCTCTGCTAATTACTCTCGATTTCCTCTTGATACTGTACTACAGATGACAGGCAGGAGTCTTATGCTCCTTGAAGTCCTTCGCCATGTGTTGCCATCACTTAAATCTAGATAAGTTTGTGTCCTTGGTGGTGCACTGGGTGTAAACAGCAAGCCACTTCCTGCCCACCCGCCTGCCTGTGCAGTGGCACACACAAAAATTGTACTCTTGTAAACACTGTAAAACTGCGTTTTTCCTCTGTCTTACAGTTTTTCAAAACAACATATACAACAACTAATTACACCTATTCATCTCGACTCAAGCTTAGTGGGGCTGACTGCACAGTGTGCTCAGTAGCTCCCTGTTGTGACAAAGCCGGGTTTATACGGCATCCCAAATAACAATAACTAATATCTGAGGCTTTGGGGTTGTCAGAAAGCTTTTCAGTGAGCCCAAGGAATAAATCGAGCAACAGCACATGGGAAACATGCTGCATTTCTACCACAGCTGCAGCAAGTTCTAGTGTTAAGGTAAGAAACAGCAACAAAAAACTTCAAACGGTTTGACTGCAACAACGTTTTCAATTTCATGGAGTGACTTCGATCCAACTTTCTCTTGAAAAGCAGGCAGACATGTATATACTACAGACAGAATAATTTAGTGAATGACCTTATAGGCTTCAGCGAAGACATGGCACTGGAATATAAAATAATTTGAGAAGCTTTATCACAGTCCAAAGTGTCTATAATGGTCTTGGTTTAAAAAAAAAAAAGAATAACATGGCAGAGAGGAGGAACATCATGAAGAATACACTGCACCAAACATCTAAGGTGGGCGTCAAACCTACTGTTTACCAAGGAAGACAAAATCAATGCCCTACCCACTGCGCCAAGAACTGCATCTCACTTTGGGCAGCAGCAGCAGGTCTTACTGGGTTCGGTAAACCTGGCATCTGTGTGAAGCCATAAACTTTTGACTGACAGGTTCCTGGGGATTTTCTCAGCTGAGCGACATGCCTTTGCATAACACTGATAAACTAATAACATGCAAATGACATGCTTGCCATAAAACGTTTTGTTTTTCATTCATAACAACGGCTTTTAGTTCATGTCCAAAATACTCTCCTCTCAATTAGGACAATAACATCCATCCCTTTCTACTCTTAAATGTCTACTTTGTTAAATAACAACAGACCCCTGCAGCCAGGCAGAATCTAAACATGTTTAGTCAAACACATTAGATCATGTATGAAATCTCAGAACCACTTTGCCACAGCTTTACATGCTTTAAATAATCTGCCTTTTCTGCTAAACTCCCAATCAGCTGAGGTTAATTAAATACACAGACGCCTACTTTATTCCTACTTTACTTTTCTGAGCTAAGACGAAGCCTATCTGCAGCCGGGAGATAAGCGGTGGATCGTGTGAGGATGGTATCTTTTTCTTGTCAAGTGATAAGGAATGTTCCCTTCATGTAATGTGATTTCTGTATGATAATAACTGGAAAGCAAATTAACTCAACAGTGCACATTGACGAATGTGGAAAAAAATCTGACAAGATCCACCGGTAACAAAGCAGACAAGGTCCTACCCATCATATCATTTTATATTAAATAGAAACTGTGTATTTCTCACATGAATTGAACCAAGTGCAGTTTTGAACTTCTCAGACACTTAATTTGACAGATGGCCGCAGAGCTCAAGTGCTTGATTGACAGCATAATTATAACGGCAGCTTACTGTATTTCCAGTTTGTTAATGTGTCAATCTACCTTTCAACAAACCCTGATAAGAACCAAAGCATGCCCGTTCATAACATGTCTCAGTCTTTACGATGAAAACTTTGGAAACAACCAGTGCTTCAGTGCGCTAGAAGACCTCTCTTAAACGTCCTGGTCAATCAAGATCTGCAGCGTGCTAAGCCTCGACATGCAAAGCAGGGGTGACAGGATAGTCTACGCCATAAAAAACTTTCACTTTTAACAACATATCGTGACTAATATGCAAAATAACCAGAAAGGAAGGTGCTTATTTTGAAAACACATGCCCATCACCTGTGTTTTTTCATATGTCTACGCGATTTCCATTCAAACTTTAATCAATACTCTGCGCCCGTTATCGGACACGAAGTCAAACATGCTTTTTGATCACGGGTTTTCACGTTTTGTTTGGTTTCGTGTGCTCTGACAGTTATCTGGCACTGCTTAACATTTTATCCACGAGAGTTTGTCAAAAAATATGGGGAGAAGAATCGAGATAATACGCGTTAATGCAGGGTTGGTGGTTCTGGGGGACACAAGCAACAACAAGTTTTGAGTGCAGTATAGAGGCGGAGTAATACTTATCGTGCGTCTTAAGCGCGAGATTGTCCGTTAGCTGGCTAACAACCGGTAAATGCAACGTTTTAGCTAGTTTGGAAATTTAGTTTTCCATTATTTTGTGTCATTTATTTGTTGATGTGGAGGTGGTACATATTTACAGGTGTAAAACTGAAAGCGTCAGATCATGAGTATAACTGCTAACTGGCCATTTACAGTTAATATTAAAAAACAAATTACCTTGTCGGTTGGACGTTTCCGTTACTTTCTCCATATGGTTCGTCGGCCTCCCCCGCCGACACGTTCTCGTCATCCTCCACGGTAACGTCTGCTACAATGATCGGGGAGCCAACGTTCTCCAAGCTCCGCTCCATGACTCTTGCACCATCTTCCCCCGAGGTCGAACAAGAACCCCGGGTGGCGGACTGCGACTCCCTCCCGATGGCGGAGCCCGGAGCTTGCGAAGTCCCAAATCCGATGAGCACTTTCAGCAACAGCAGGAGCACCAGGGAAATGCTCACGTTTCCAAAGTGAAGCCCCCTTTCCATTTGTAAGACTGGCACATTAGTGAAATATGAGATTTACATGCCACTGGCCTTGTAAATCTTAACATAAAAAAGGTAAAGTGCAAAAAACAGTGGAACTATAAAGAAAACTTCGCTTTGTCTTGCAAAACGCCCTTTCGAATCTCTTCTTTAAGTAAACATAAACAGCCACTGGGACACCATGTTATTCCCTTTATACTTGACTCAAGACTTGCCTTGGTAACGCTAAGTCCCGCCTTGTTTCTACACTGGGATTGGACTGTAATAGCCTTGCGTTCGTTAAAAATTAATGCATCCGCCTCCCATTGCTCCGTTTGCTGTCAATCATGCATACTCGCATACTAAGCAGAATGCTATTGCATCAGCAAGCTGTCACTCAAAAAGGCGGGTTTAGAACGTCCCAGCCCCCCAAACAGTGCAATTCATTGGCTAATCCGACGTCTGTCAAAGTTACGCATGCGTAATGGCGGCTGGCACGCTACAGGAGCAAAAGGTGACGCAAAAAAATCCCCGATGTCGAACGCTGTGGCGGAAATATGATTGGTGGGATGTGTCGCCGTCCGTCCAATAGAGAGACAAGACCCCAAAGCAGCAGCGCTATTGGTCCAGGTGGGCCCTCGCTGACTGAATGTAAGCACTTGATTCGATGTATACGCTGTCATTCATGAGTAGTTGTCAAGACAGCCGACAAGAGCATGAAAGCATCAACGTGGCCTCGGTGCACAGTTCCTGTTCCTGATCACGAGTTTTGTTTTCCCATTGTCGGATGATCACACAGGAAACACTTACATAATGTCCGCGACAGACTGAAATTGTTAGTTTAGTTTTTTAAATTGGAACTTGCATGAAACTGTGATTAGCAGGCTGCATATCAGTAAGCTTTCAAGTTCCTTAGTTTTTTTTTTCTAAATTTACATTCAATGTGTTTCTTAAAACCAACCGCCTATTGCATTTATAGCGGAACAGACAGTCTCAGTACGTATAGACCATGATTTAATAATGACTTTAGGTGGTGTAAGGTCACTGTGAACCCAGTTTGCTGTCCTGAGAGTTAAAACATTGCAGCAGTTATTAAGCTGTTTGCGTTTTTAGCGCCCCCACGTGTCAATGAGAGAAGACGGCACCATCGCATCATCTTTGGTTACACAGTTGTTTTTCAGCTTGTTTGGCATGGACAAAAAATACTTACTTGCACAGGCTTGGTACATCAAAATAAATAAATACATAAATTAAATAAAATTTTCATAATCTGGTGATTACATTATTCATAGATTGGTATATAAATAATAGGAAAATAGCCCACGTTGACAGTAATAGTTAAGCTTGTTTAGTCTAACAGTCCAAATGGAACATTTTCAGTTTACCATCACAGAAGCATCTGCGCAGCTTAAACCAGTAAATGTTTGCAAGTTCACCTTAAACAAATGACAATATTATCAACATTTTTGCTATCGTTTCTGTTCAAATATATGGTTTTGGAACAAAGTCCACCACATCAAGATATTGACATAATTGACAAAAATTCCATTCAATCATCAGAAATAAAACAAGGAGGCATACGGTTATTGTTATGGTTCTGTATTCGTTGACAAAGAAAATAGTACCTTTACAGTAAAATTATTATCACAGTCAATTGGTAAAGAAAGGAATGAGAGAAATGCTGGTGCAAAAACGTCCAACCTGGTGTACAATTAGCCTCGGACCCAAAGTGGGCCACATATTCTCAGTTCACCTTCACTTTATCTGCACACCACTGAAGCTGGTACATTTAAAATGCATCCGCTTCAGAGTAGAACCTAAGAACACATTCGTTTTTTTTTTGTAATAGCTTGATTGTATTTAATTCTCCAGCCTTAATGTTCTCTTGGAGCTGTACATACAAAAACATACCAGAAAATAAAGTGTAAGGCATCGTGAGCCAAAAACAGAGTGAGTAGCTGCATTCAGAAATGAAAGATGTCAATTATATGGCAGATAAATGACAAAACTATCACAACTTTCAAACTACGGTTGTTCTGAAAAGTGGTGTAAGGTGACCGTGGTGTAAAGAAAGACAAGTTCTGATTACTTCTGAGGGGAGAGTGGTAATACTGTGACATATTTTGGATGTTTTTTAAGGGCAAACCTTAAGGATTCATCTTTTGTTTACACATTTATGTGTTGAAATGTAGAATTGTTCCAGCAATATGATCAGCTACATAATCAGTCATTTCTGCTACATCTAAATAACACAGAGTGGATGTACTTGTGCTGCTGTTGGTTCAGATTTGAGCTACATCAGTTCACCATTAACTGTGTCCATTGTATAGCATAAGTACCAATCATCATTACCTCAAAGTGTTCTCATGTCACCACAGCCATTTTTAAAATTAAGGTGATGGCGCAAGACTTGTGCAAGGAATAAGAAATAGCAATGCAAGTACAACATTACAGGCACGAGAAAAGAGCAAACACAGCAGAGGGAGGTACATGCATGAAAGTAAATACAGTCCGTAGTTTGTTTGTTTTTTAGTCTGTGGACTTTACCTCTGCTGACATATGAGTGTAACTGTACAGGAAGTGCTGTTCAAACTCAGACAAAACTGCTAATATGTCCCAAACTCCAGCTTCACTCAGGAATCAGGTCATTGGTCAGTTAAATCCAACAGCCAAAGGAAAGAAATTGCATATTATTTCTACATACCCAAAATAATTAAATGTTATTCCTGTCTAACCTGCGCAGTTTTCCAGTGCAGTTCCTTGTAAAGGGATGTTTATTTGTTTGCAAGTGCAGCTGAATGGTTGAGATGATCACTAAGTCATGCCACATGCTGCTCGAGGACACACGGGGTAAAACAGAGCAGAAACTGAGGCACAGAAGGAACGATGAAGCTGCTGCTGCCACGTTTTAAAGATAAGACAGGAAGTGCATGCTCGGACAACGACGGGATGATTTCAGCTTGTCCTTTGGTCTGTTGGTTCTTCACCTTTTCCATGCAGAGACCCATCCGTACCTTCAACACGGTTCTTTTCTATGTGCAGGCCAGTTTTGGTTCTTTGTTGTATTATTCAAACTGTGTTGAAATGTCCACATGATATTTATCACAGGCAGCCCACCTCTGTGCTGTACTGTGTGTGGGCCACGTCATGTAATTGACACTAACACAATAACCTAATAATGAAATCTTCATCCCTGCACCACAGGGTGCCCCTAAATTGTCAAAGATCTCATTAGTTATTTGGAGCTTTTTCGGTTTAAATTAGCATATTAATTACAGAAATTAATTTCAAGAAAAGTACTACTTCTTGATGTTGTAGTAGAGTTCATATTACTCCTCTTTCTGTGATCTAATTAAACAAAAAGACTTAAAGGCGTATCAGATTTTTGCCTGCTTACAAAGTGGAGCCAGTTGACAGCCGACGGTAGCGGAATAGTTTGACGAATGATTATGAGCTTTTAAATGCAACTTTAATAGCATTATTTATCTTAATAGGACTTAAAATATAATCTCAAGGCACGCCGTTGTTTCATTCTGCAGCACTGCAGTGATTCAGTACACTGAACCGCAGCTCTGCAGACATTCAGTCAAACCTGCTAATTACAGGAAGAGCCAACATTCCCAGTGAGACAAGGCAGCAACAACACAGACTGACAAAAAAACAACAAAAATGACCGAGAATATCACTTGATTTTCCTCATCAGGCACTTTAAATCTCACAGTGTCAGAAGCACCACCTGCAGGAGGAGGAAAACCAAGTGATCCTCAGGCGTATCCGGTTTTGAGATGTGTGAAAACTTTCTAGCTACAGTTTTGTCCAGTTCTGCAGGAGGAGCAGCTCTGTCCAAAAACACAGTCTGAGACCGGCTGGAAGTCATGAACGCGGCACTTGCGGGAAAAGTGAGGTCATTCAAGAGCGGGGGGGCCAGTGAGCAGGGCAGCCTCCTCAGTTGACTGGAGGGTCTCGAACCTGCACGCTTCCATCCTCCATCCCGAAGTAAGCTCGCTCAGCCATGCCAACGAACAGCCCCGTCTCCACCACACCTGAAGAGGATGCACAAAGGTCAAATCCAATTATTGAGGCTGATTACCAACATTTAAATTAAAGTATTAACTTCAGTTAGGACTAAAAAAAACTATGTTTCCAATGCTGCGTGCACTCCAGCTTCCCATTTCTTTGAGATCGGATGCGGTGATGACGATGAGATTTGTATCACAGAAACACAGACGGATTGTTTTTAAGGTCTCATGTTGTAAAAAAAATAAAGTGGCCTTGTCGTTTTGATGTTAAAGCAGGTCTAGGTGCTATATAAATACTGTCAAAGTATAAAAACACCCAATCTGTAGAGACACAGCCCACATTCAGATATCACAACTATACTCTATATTTGTAGTTAGTGCAGCTACAGAGTAAACACAGGTTGTTAAGACAGGATGAGAAAAATAATATATTTTGGGTCTCTACTAGAACATATTTACAAGAAAAGCACAACTATGATGTGCTGAGTCCCGTTAATAAAGCCAGAGCTCCTCACCTGGAATCATCTTGATTGCCGTGTTGACTTCCTTCCAGTTGTGAGTCAGATCAAATTTCCAGTCCAGAATGAAGTTGCTGTTGTCGGTGACCACAGGACCCTGAGAGCCAGAAAGACACAGAGCAGACCTCAGGCACTTATCACAGCCATTTGAATTAAAAAAAAAAACGCTGTAATCTAACACCCAGAGGGGCTGTGAGGAAAGTTCAGGAACGTGTTAATAAAACTAAATCTCAAATGGACTCACAGCTGAAATATTGTGTCAAATGACATCACAATATAAATCTTCCAATAAATCTGAAAACATGAGTTTTTCTTTTAAAGTCCAGATCATTCTGAAGTCTTCATTACACAGCTTTTGTTAAAAAATGAACTTCTGTGGCCTGACAGAAATTGTTAAGTGATGATGGGCAACTATGAGACAAATGTTGATGCAGTAACACATTAGTGATCGTGGAGGCTTGCTGGGTAAACAAACTGGAACTTGTCCACTCATTAGTACACAAACTGTTTACAAGCTCGACAGTCAAACGAAACAACACGAACATGCAGAGTCAGAATAACAAAGAGTCTCCTGTCTGGTGCCTGATGTTCATTTTAAAAGGACCGAGTAGGAAGTAAAACATTAACGTCTGACGCTGCAGACTGTTAATGAGGCAGAACGTGTGTGTGTGTGTGTGTGTGTAGGTGTTGTTTTTGTCCTCTGTTTTCAGTCCAAACTTTACTCCGTTTCACTGCTGTCACAAGAGTTTTCTTATGAAAAAAATTAAAATGACATTCACATTTCATATTCGTCACCAAATTGCTTTGTGTAACAGATGTGTTGAAAGCATTTCCTCCTACATAAACATTGGCAGATTTTTTTTTTTTTTTAAGTACAACCTTTGCTGCACACTGCTGCACATTTTGCTACCACTTGTAGATTGGTCAAATAGTGTGAAGCCATTGGTAGAACTGTGTTTTACGTCACCAGCGTGTGCATGTGAAGACATGTGTGTCCGTGTGTGCAAACAAAAGGGCATACAGTCCACAGTGCTACTAGAGGTCAAAAGTCCACGTTGTACTGTGAAGCTCACACACACACACATCCAGAGAAATGCAGCTACATTTGGATTGACATCACAGACATTTCAGCCAATAACCTGGTTCGAAACAGACGTCAGTGAGCGAACAGGTTAGGATTTATTTAATGTCTCGCTAAAGGTCAATGATGCTCTTCTGGGTTTAGTGTCACCATGAAAAGTTATCACCACCCATCATTTTTTTACCCTGAGCCCCTGAACCACAGGGATCTTATTGTACTGTATGAAAACAACAATCTAAGATATACCCAGGAGCAACACGAGGCAAAGCTGTGAGAGGAACATCAACGGTGAAAATGCTGCTGGAGCAAACAGAGAGGTTTTATACAGACAGCAAAATGAGAGAAGTGTTAGATACAGAAATGAGAGCCAAGCCAACTCTTCACTTACCGCTTTACTGACAGCCATGCGCAAGTTGGCCTCCCCTCCGAAGCGTTTGGCTATCGTCCTAGAGACGGGGACGTACGCCATGGGGATCACCTCGATGGGAACTCCCTTCTTCCACTGCTGGCCCAGAGCCTTGGAGTCCTTCCTAACAGAGAGGAAAGGACGATAAGAACCAAATCCTGCACAAATTTTAACTTTCTCACACCGTGGCAGATTAATTTTAGAAGCGTGTATCCTTCAGCATGCCACCTGATAAGAGTGACAATAATAAGGATGTCACAAAAAAGATACCTTGGTACCAAGTTGATGCCCAAATTTTGGAAAATGTAAAGAAAACGGGATGCTCAGAATCCCTTCACACTGCGAGGAGAGCTCCGCCCGCTCAGCTGATGGTACAAGTCTGAAAAAGATGACGCAAGCTCTGTGTGCTAAAGCTAAATAAGGGTATGGAGAATGTAGGAATTTCACTGGTAGTGGCATCAACTGCTACATTTGTGGCGTCCCTGATGGGAAGTTGGAGCGTGCTTTGACACCTGAGCCGTTTGCTCCACTTGTAACAAACAAACTGCTTTTTGTCTGATGTACTGTTTGGTTTTTGCTGGTGTGAATGCTAAAAACGACCTTCGGTGTGGACCAAAGAACTGAACAGGTCTGCTAAATAACGAGGTCTTGGTTCGCTTTCATGTGCACCAGAGTTTGGTTCGCTGCAGGTGAGTACCAATCCAAGCCAAAGGCTGAATGTGGGTGGAAATTTGAAAATGAACACCAGGCACAGTAGTAGCAGGCTTGAAAAATGTCTCAAGGACAGACGTGGTGTAATGATGAAGTAAAGGCCTGAATCCAAGTATAGTGAGACGATCACATAACACAGCTGCTTGTGGCTACACGCAAAAACAGCAAAGTCTTTAAATCATTTAGCGACAGAATGGTGGCTAATTAAACTCAATGACACATTTAAGTTTGCGTCTCGCTTCTAAAAAACTCTCACAGATTCTGTCCAATAGACGAAGGACGCTGTCAACAGAGTGGTATTTGTTAACAATAAAGCAGCATGTTGCAACTTCACCCTTGAAATGCACTGAATCCATTAGAATTTATATGTGAAATCAACCTTCATTTTAGTTCACTTCCAACTGCTGGTTATGAAAAGCAAAGAACGCCACATAAACAGGGCTTTGATATACAGTCTGATACAGACAGACATCTTTCTATGAGCTAGAACCTTTTTTTCCCATTTTAGGGCTGACAAAAACACTTTTTTTAGTAGATCTACTTCTCAAGTAAAACTTGGAAATACAAACCTGAAGTCTGCAATGACAACAAAATGTTTAGCACAGCCAGCTACAATCTTCTCCTGAGTCAAGCAGCCGCTGTGAGACACAGAGAGGACGAGTGTGAGACAGAAATCAGAGGAGATGCTGGGACGCTAAGCTGTGCTGTTCGTATGAAACTGTACTCACCCTCCACCTTTTATCAGCGTCAGATCTGCATCCACCTCGTCTGCTCCGTCAATCGCCACATCCAGCTGCGTGGGAAGAGTTTAAAAAATTAGAAAACTATTTTTTTACATTAAGAAAATGCAAAAATCAGCCTCCCCCATTCATGTTTTTTTCCCCGTGTTTTTGTTTGCACAGGCACAATTCTCTCTACGCTCCAAATCAAGCTGACAGGGTTTGAGCGCCAGCATACTGCGGCCTTTCCTCACTTCCGAAGGTTTCTGATTCATTTGTAACAAGCTCATCGTACCTCTGGGTGCCTGTCCAGATCCGACAGCGTGAGGCCGTGCTGCAGAATCAGCTGGCGAGCCTGTGGGAGGACACAAGATGGGACAAAATGTGACGACCAGGGAGCGAGACAAAAAGCAGAGAAAATGCAGAAGAACAGCACAAACACATAGAAACTGTTATTTATTTTTTAGACGTCTTTAGGTGTTCAGACAGAATGGAGAAGCCTGTGTGAGGTAATAAGTTGCATCCAAAGCCACACTGTTGCAGCACGAGCTGTTTCCGCTGTGTGTGCAGCATTACGCCACCGGAGTGAAAATAATCAGCAGCCATGTCGGCCTATAATTAAGACTCAACATCTCGAACCAACCTGGAAGGAGGTGGGCACACACACAATGTTGAGTTTCTCCTGACGCACTCTCTCAGCTGGAAAAAACAAACACAAAGTCACATTAAGCTTTGACATGCACTGCAAGATTTATTAAGCACGTCACTTGTTATGATGAAGCAGATAAATTGATTTTTACATGACATTAAAATAAAGTCTTTCACTCACCCAATCTGTCCACAGCGTAGACGATGGTTGACCCGCTGCCCACTCCAACCACCTGGTTGTTCTATGGGAGACAGAAAGCAACTTAAGTTGATGCAACATTTCACATAAAGCTTTTAAAACGGCTTAGAGCAAGAACAGGACTCAACTAGAGGTCTGCTGCAAAGAAGCAGCAGCAAATGGACACGATTTGATATAATAAAAATGTTTGTTTTCCCACTGAGCCATACAGGAACACTAATAATACATGTATATACTATAGAGCAAGGTAAATACATCATTCATTCTTTATCCTCAACCAGTCATCTAAACTTTGGTCATGCATTTTAAGTGACACATATTTACCACATACCAACATGCACAGGTGAGGTAAAAAACCCTCGACAGGCTTATCTAAAAACCTCACATAAAAAGAGATGACAAAATAAAAAATAAAAAGCAAAACATTTTCCAGATTTGTCTAATCACATCTGTACTTCCGATTAAGCTGTCAATAAATTGCGCAGCACTATTTTAAATGTTTTTTTTTTTAATAAAGTAAAACATTTCTGGATTCCATATGGACAATCAACCACACGTGCTTACCACATACTGAAGTTGGCTGCTATAGTTATTATCAACATGAAATCTCTTTTACTTTATCCAAAATATTTTTGACACCAAAGCACTTGCATTCAGCCTCATGTTTTACCTGACAAAGATGATGATCATGTTGCATGGATAGTACACAATAAGCCCTCTCTGCAGGTTTAAATCATGCATAACATCTGAGCTCCTCTATTTCTGTTTATCCATCAGTTAAAACTGCTCTGGCAATCTTGCTAGAAGCTAACATGCTGTAACATGACGCTTAGTATATTTAGTCCTTAAGGCCGAGCAAAGTTAGCCCACTATCCCGTTATAAGCATGCATAACACTAATTGCTAATGCAAGTTAGATAACGGCAGCACGTTAGCATGCTAGGCTACATTACTTTCTATGTTTGTCTGTTAGCTAACGGTGCTAGCTTAACTACACATACTTGTGCTAGTTGAAACTACAAGCTAGCAGGCTGTGGACGAATGAGCTAATAAATGATAATGAAGGTTTACGGTACCTGGACGTGGTTGTCCACAGCGGCGTAAGCGGCCAGTTTCTTCGCCTCCTCTGCCATGTTAGCGGCGGACACACTGAGCAGACACACGTGTTTCTGCCTCCTCCGGGATGCTGAAGACAGAAATCCAGCTGCGAGTCTGCTGAAGGAGACCCACCCCTGGAGTCTCATGACCCGGCCCACAAGACGGAGAGACAGGCCCACAGGAGACAGGCAGACAGGTTACCCCTCCGCAGCAGGAAGTTAAGAGTTGAGTTAACTTTTAATCTGACACTGATCACCTGTCCTGTCGCTCGTCATATGACTTGGAGATCTGCGGCTTTCCGCGCAGGTGCAACAACACTTGAGTTGCGTTCAAAGTCGATTATCTTTATTTTTATTTTAGTATGCAGTCCAGCTGCTCTAACAAAGTATCTACTGGTACATGCAGTATGTATGCATACAATTGGGACATACTGTTTCATCATAGCACGGCGCCTTGAACCTCATATACTTATTTATATATTTATATTATTTTTTAAAGCTGCAATTACTGGAATTTGCATTTTACAGCTTGTATTTATGTCTTATACATTTTTTAGATTTAAAAAAAAAATGTTTTTATACATTGTGTTTTTATGTGCATATATATTTATTTCTTTATGATTTAATTTATGATTTTTTTTTTTGCAATTAGGTACCCATGAAGAAGCATCCAGATCTTCATTCAACATTTACAAACTGATTCCAGTCTGCAGTGACAGAAGGAATAGAGACATTTCTGTGAAACAAGGCACGCATAGGGCTTTTATTTTATTTTGGGGATGAAGTATAAACGTCAAAAACAAGGCATCAAACTTTAATTTTCTGAGGTTTTATTGGAATACTGTGTGTAAATAGGAATTTTCTGTCCTGTGCATTAAAAAATCCCACATACATCCTCATGCTGATGCTGATTTCCAGAGCCTGTTGGAGCTGAAAGTCTACAGTTTGTCCTGAAGGTGGCGCCAGAGGAAAAGCCATGGGGTCAGAAAAAGGTTCATCCCTTTGGGAGCATGACTGGCTGAGCTCAGCAGGTCTAACAACATGTAAATTAGATCTGATTTCTTGTATACAAATAAAAGTGAATTTTTTTTTGCCTGAGGGTGATGCAAAGAGGAATTTCCAAAATAACAATAAAAAGGGGTTAATTTGAAATTTGCTCCGTAAATTTCATCATTCCACCAATTTTGTTTTTATGTTTGCGTGCAACAAACGGTGCGGTTGTTATTTTAGCTTTGGGAAAGAGATCAACTGAACGTCTGCAGCCACTTCAATTACAGTCACCCATGAGAGTCATGTGCTTTTAATGAGATGTGCAGAAGAATTAGATTTTAACCTCAGTTCCCTGTGTACTGCTCCTCCTGTGTTCTCTGCTGAGTCCTGACTTTGGGGAATATAAACACTAGAAAATCTGTTTTAATTAAAATCTGCAAAATGTTGATACGTGATCAGAGACCATAACAAGATTTTAAATCTGACCTGACATAAATAAATACAACCTTTTCGTAGGCTTGCAAATAATGATCGATTAATAATGTGCCCAATGTTCCTTAAATAATCTGAGTAATCTACCAGAGCCAAAGGTGACATCTTCAAATAGTTAATTTCATCTGCCAAAAAAACAAGATCCAGTTATTTAGTTTATATCATGTATGACAAAGAAAAGCACCAAAAAACTCACATGTATGAAGTATAACAGAAGGTATTTTTTTTTTAAATTTAAAACTAAAAAGATGATCTTTTTGATTATCTCCACAATATATTTGTGTCCTCTTAATTCACTGGATTTATGTAACCATTAAACATTTTGACCTTTTGTGATATTGGAGCCATGACGGTCAAGAAGAAATGTGGGGGTCAAACATTCTACTAATAATCATGATTAATAATTGTCTGTGGTGAATGAACACAAGCACACACCGATATTTACATCACTACTACTTTTTATTTGGCAAACAGCTTGAGATAGTTTCTCTTTTTCAGTGTACAGTATATATATATACTATAGTAAACCAACACATTCTGCTTTATAACCATTTTTTTCCTCATTTTTACATATTACAGCTTACAAATATAGCTGATCTTTTTGACAAAATTACAGATTCTGTTTGACACCTAAATTAGTATGCTATATAAAAATCCACACATCTTACATTCATGATTAGAAAAAGTAGGCTATATGAAATCAGGAAAAGAAAAGGAAATAAAACACCACAGTACGCAATTTCAAACAAATCCAATTAGGAGTAAGGGAGTCAAGGTTTCACAAACGGAGTCGTATGTCTATCACTCTGAATCCAATGTTCAGTCCTCTGAGAGAAGTTTGCTGCTATTCCAAAATCATCAGTACAGAGAAGATATCAAGGAACAACAACATTACTGTCACATAAGAAGAAGAATGGTTAAATCTCTGTACTCAGTCCAAAGTTAGAAACTAATACCTTGCCATGGATTATAATGGATACTTGATAAAAACTAAACTTTGCATTGCAAACTGTACATATTACTTCATACCTCACAATCTCTGTTCTCTCTCACCAGTGCTGTTTTAAGCCTTAATCCAAGGATTATGTAAATGCTTCCCGGCTTTCCTTTCATGCCTTGCTATCTCTGCATGACACATCTGCTTAAATTGGACATCTTTCTCACATCTGTAAGACAAAGTTGAACAGAACTGCATGAGGGAGCTGCCATTTGGATATTGGGAAAGCAAGTAAATCGTAATAAAATCCAGCACTGTGAATGCCTTGTTGACAGGCAACTTTTTTTTTTCTTCTTCTCCTTGATGTGAGCAATAATTGAATCAGCACAGAGCAGCTTTTTGTACCATGAGGATGGACTGAAAAGTTTGTGTCTTAAAAATACAGCTGGCCTGTCTCTGCTTCACTGGCGGGTCGCTGGGAAACCCGAAATCTCACCAGTGAAGTTCTGCTTTTATACACAGTATTGCTGAATATTGAGCGTTGCATTCGGTTTATTGAGAAGTTACTGTTTGACTTGCTACTTTTTTGTGTAGGATACATGTCCACTGGCATCACATTGTATCAAAAACCCAGATGAGCCATGCTTTTAAGCAAACCAGCGCTTGCTTAGAAATTTTCTTTTTTTTTTTTTTCCTTTTTGTACTGTAGATAACAAGATAATCTCTCCAGACGTCTGGATTATTACATGACAACGTTTGCAAGCATTGATCTAATCATAACATCTAAATAGAAAACAAGACCAGATTATTCTAAAACTCATCTTTGAACACTTGTTCACAAAAATAAAACTAAAAAATGGATGCATTTTGTTGAATCCAAAGCTCACAAATAGTTTTTTTTTTTAACCTTACGTTTTTTTTCCCGCCTTTACCTGACTTTCATCCTTACTTGCAATGCACCAGAACTGTGTTGGACTTTGACATGGAGCTGGAAGGAGGGACTTTGATATGTAAACACCGCGGCAAAGCCAGACGTAAGACAAGACACTCAAAACACTGTGGAATGTAAAGGAGTAAACACAGAACTACTTTCCAGTTCGGGTTGAACACACAAAAAGTCTCATTTTGTACTTAAAAGATAAAATGTCATCATGATAAATAAATATTTTATTTTAATATAACCTAAAATACTTTTTGTATATTGCCATAATATATTCTAATATATTCATAATTTGATAAAGATTTCACTATATGTTTTGGTTTGTGCTGTCGTTCTAAATAATTACATACAATATATACCCGTGGAATGTGTTTTTTTAATCGGTACTTAAATTCCACCTTAGAAATGTTCTGGCAGGAAGCTGGATGAAGGACAGATTAGTAATGTGCCTATGACACACACATAAACACACACTCACACACATTCCTTTTTTTTCCTCCTTAATGAACACTGACATGTGTTGGAATGACTTAGAAACTAAATATGCTCGGGCACAAGTGTCCTTCATAGAAAAAAGGGGGAGTCACAGCTACAAGGTGCAGGAATGTAAAGGCTTTAACACTGCACAATGACGAGAATTACAAAAGGTACAGATTTACTTTGCAGTGGCCTAAATGCAGTGTCCTTACCAGTTAATTCAAACACACAGAAAAGTACTGAAGTACCGATTAACACAGTGTAAGTAGGATTGACCCGAATGACAGTGTAAAAACACAATGTGAGTGCAAGAGTGTCAAAAAAAACATATTATTTATACTAACATTGTGCCATTACACCTTTCTACAAACTCTACAATGGCAGCATTTTGATTACTTACACAGTATTAGTGAGTACTTGAAGCACTTACTCATAGCTTAACACACAGGTGAATACACTCCAGTAAGGATAATGTAACATGTTACCATAAAATGTGAAGTTGTGAGAGGAGAACATGGAGGTATATGGCACTGAACGAGCTGATGGGGTCAAACGGAGGTGAAACAGGGAGTTCTGGACGGTCCTGTTTTCGGTTAAACTTCCCCCCCAGAGAGATTCTGTCTGTCCACGTTGGGGAATATTTCCCACGGCTCTCGTCTCTCTTTTCTCACACGACTTCCCACATTCCAGTGCTTCACCTGTAAGAACGTCCTTATCGGATACAAAAATCAAAACAGTCGGTATTTCTCCTTTTTGCTTCCGTACAGTTTTGCATTGAAAAATATGTTGTTGTTTTTTTTAATCCTCATTTCTTTTCTTTTTTCTTTTTTTTTTTGATTCAATTCCAGACATCTTTTTTGCAGATCCTTGAACTTGTCTCCATCCGTCGCTACATGTGTTGGGCATCCATTATGTCCAAGTATTTGGCCTCAATGATATGAGGAAGCACGTTGTTCCTAAACACAGAGCAAACAGAAACTATGTGAGCGGTTAGACCGGCGCGGAGAGAGAAAACATACGGAAACGAAACACAGAAAAACATCAGAATGTCAGATCTTATCAGACAAGATGTATCGCTTCCTCCTCTGTAGTAACAGTGAACAAGAGACGGACTCAGTGATGCAGTGGAGACTGATGGACGGGAATGTACGTGTGCACAATGCCACTGGAGATATGGGAGGGAAATACTGTGTATATCAACCAAAGAAGGATATTCTTTTTCAAAAACTGCCAAGGCCTTGATTTTTAATGAAAGTGGGAACCGTGTTTGATTAGCACTATTTCACAGCACAGCTGACTTCAGTTACCCAGAACCAAAACCAAAACAGGATGTAAAAGGGGAGTTAATATTGTTAAGTTTCACCAAAAATGTGACTTGAAATGATAACTAATTTTACTCGTGCTCTGCTAGATGTAATCAGGCAACTTTTTGCTCACACATTACTGTATAACTTTAATATAACTTTTGAAATGATTATTATATGTGAATGTTGTGTTTAAAGCTTGTTAAATTGCCCCAAATCAAGAAAGGGTTAACTAACGAATGAGTTGCCTCAGTAAGAGTAAAAGAGCTTTATAAAGAACAGAAGCTGTCTCGTCTCTTCATGGATTTTGTAGTTAAAATGTTATTTGGGTGCTGTTGATATATTAAACTCTCCACTGAACAAACTTTGTGTTAAATTGCATCATCGAACAAGCCGTTCTGAACTGCAGATTGGGTTGAATATTAATGATACTGTTTTATTCAGGCTTGCATACTGAGACTAATGGTCGTAAAAAAGGAACATCGGGGACGGTGTGGTAAGGAATCTTTTGTGAATCTTGTGTTTCAGTAAACTTGGTGGTATGATTATGATAATAATATGGAAAAATATGAATGCTCAAACTTATAAAAGTACAAGATAAATAAAGTTTACTTGCCCTCTGTAAAGTCTGAGCAGTTCATGTGAAAAGCATCATTTCTTATTGAAGATATTCCACTAGTTTGATGCACCAAACAAAGTCAAGGAGAGTGTAGTAAATTATTCTGTGAATTTACAAATATCATATATAATGCACTACACCCATCTGCTGCAGCCACTGTTTTCACACATTCTGTTCAGTGAGTCTGAGCAGATAAACTGCGGCACAAAACATTTGGATCTCAACTGAACAGCCAGATGTTTCCAGCTGAAACACATTAAACCTCGTTATGGAATTAAAGATTAATTCAGAAATTAGGAAAACTAAAATGGTCGACTTTTTTCCCCCATCAAAGGTGCTGCTTGGAGAGACATACTGTGTCTGAAATGATCCAGAGGCAGATTCAGGTCAGACGCAGCACTCGTCGTGTGTGTGTGTGTGTGTGCGGCTGAATGTCATCCTGGTTTAAAGCACTTGAGAAAATCATTTCTGGGACAAAATGGCCGCGCTCGTACCTGATTGGAATTAGCATGATCATGAGCAGAGGGAAGATCATCTTCATGTACGGTATCGGGTACATGCCGAACGTGCAGAGTACCAGCAGCTGCATCATCTGCAGGAAGGTGAAGTAGTGGATCTTCCTCTGGGGCACTTTGCGGATGTAGTGGGTAGGCGGGTAAGACGTCTGCAGGAGGTGAGAGGATCAGGACAGATTAAAATACAATCTACCCCGAGGATCTTTCCCTCACTGTCCTCGGGTCTCCAGCTGTCTTAAAGAAATGACTAAGGGAAGTGGACGGCCCACACGCCTCTAAGAAGTGCACTGCAGGTTTTAGATCATAAATAACATTTAGCTTTCAGTGTATTTATAGCAAAGGGGTCTCCTGTGTGTACGTGTGAGCTGGACTACAGGAGAGAAGCTGCTGATATTATTTTAAGAAGACTTTTATGTAGAAATACACCTGTCTTTTAAGTCTGAGTGGAGCTGCAGCAAAAACAAACTCGTCACCCCCAACTGATCTGGAGTCAGGTTTGAACCTTTACAACAACAGGCGCATATAACTCTCTGTAGATTCACCACTAAAACAGTGTGTATGCATAGAGACAGATCTATGCATACGCATTCTTTTCATCAGGTTTTTAAAGCTGCACGTAAACCTGATTTTGTTTTATAAATCTCAGTTTTTGTGAGGTTGGCCACACATGCACAAGCTTCATTTCCACACACACAGTGAGCCGTGAATGGATGGTGAAATGGTAAATCACAAATCTTGATATATTATACAATATTTGCTGATATCACAAAGTTTTCCAAGATAAGATTCCAATTTGATTCAAATTAGGGGCCTGTGATCGTTTTGAGGAAACATCATTTGGCCCTTTAACACCGTCAGTTACCTGAGGAAGAGAGGATAAAAAATATAGGTAGGAGGAAAAAAATATTCATTTTGCATTTCGAGAAAAAATTCGACATGAATACAATAAAGCTGAAATACAATGTTGAGAAAAAAATAGAAATGTCAAAAATAAAGTAAAATTTTCAAGTTTGGTAAAGTGGACTGCAGGCTATAACTTGATTTCCCCCGATTCTTCTAATATAAGTCCAAAGAATTCACATAAATGACATAAAAGCATATTTTCCCAAAACGTTAGTTGTGGTAGCTTACTACTAAGAATAGCTCATTTATTTCAGTACTACGACAACAAATATTGTGGTTATTGCTCATTTTATCTATCTGTCTGTCTTGTTTCTCTTCCATAGTTACCTTTCTATCGAGCAACTAAAAAGAAGAAGTTTGTCACATCTGTGAGTCTCTCCAACATCTGTCATTACACACAGCTGAGGGTATTTGTAGCGTCCATATCACTATTTCACCATGTTTCTACATTTCTGTAAAATTATTATGGAACATCAGAAGGATGCTGAATTATTAATGTTTTTTTTTTAAAGTGGTCCATAATTCAGGATAATCTTAAGTGATTTACTTGAAGATGATGAAATAAAAAGAGTAATAAATCATAAATAATTTAAAGTGAAGTTTACATATCCCCCTTTGAAAATAAAATAATGAAAATAGGGTTTTATTTTAAGGTGGAATTTCTTGCTGGATATTTCTTCACCTTCATATTTCTTACAGTTATCTCACCTAAAACTGTGCATACATGTATGCACACATCTGAGGAATAAATTATATGTTTGGTAAAGGTGTACGTTTAGGTTTGTGCGTACACATTGTTGATGCATCAGGATCTTGGAGTAAAAAAAAAAAAAAAATTCCTCAACAGCCAATAAAATTATTTCACAATCTTGGTTACTACCTGCAATCATTTTGGGAACACAACTTATCCAGACTCCAGACTGTGAGGCCTGTAAATCTGTCTCATGAAACAACATAAAGTCCAGGTCAGAAGACCGGAGCTTCTTGTTAAAGCAATGATAGTGATCTTGTCTTCCATTTTATGAAGAGTTACTACCATGTTCAGTAATAAAATGTTGAGTGAAACTCTGTATCGTAACAGTGAAGCTCAAACATCCAAGTGAAGTAACGATGAGCCGAATACATTTTCGTGTGGAGGGATACTGGAGACATGACTTTCTCCTGAACAGTTCTGCTCGCTGCCATTTGGAGGCGCCAGCGTGTGAAGAGAACAGTCAAAAAGGAAAATGGCAAGACCTGCTTCCAGTAGGAAGGTTAAATCGGACACACGGGAGAAGAGATACAAGAAGAGAGATTCTTGTAGATTTCCTTTTTGGAAAAAGTATTTTTTACGTTTTGATTTCAATATATGAATCTGACTGTTCAAAGGTTCAGCAGCAGCAGAAGAAGAATGAAGGCAGAGAGCATCTTAATGTGGCTGATGCCCAACAAATAGAATCATAATGTTAATTTATTATCTGATGTGTCTTTATTCACTAAACCCACCTGGTATGAGATTAAAACAAACACCAAAAATTATATTTGCAAATGTTATTTGACTCAGACGTGGTCCTCCAGCACCCGGCACCCACTCAACCGTTTGATCTGCAGAGCCCTGCAATCGACATATGGTCATACACACACACACACATTTATTCACTCGCCCCTCTTCCACCACACACACACGCAGAGTTTCTCACCTGCTCCTTGAGGAGGAGAGCCATGCGGTCGCACATCTGGTTTCCGTCGATGGAGGTGAGGGCGATGTAGAGGAAGAGGCCGTACAGGACGGGTTTGGGGATCCATTGCAGCGGGAGAGGCAGCAGCAGCACCGACACGCCGATGAAGATGTTGGCAGTCAGAGACGTCAGCCGGGTCTCTTTCACCTGGACGATGCTGAGGAGACACACACAGCGTGCAAACACACACAGTTACACACACAAATGAGCGGTTACTGGAGAGCACACAATTGTTTTATACAATGCAACAGACAACATTTTTTTCAGGATTTTCTTATCAGTGTTCCTGCACATTTTCCATTTGAAGAATTTTCCAAATTTTTTAGAGTTTGAGGGAAATATCTATGTAATCCCAACCTTGGACTGAGGGTAACTTAATAATGTTACATCCTGATTTTTGTTCAAACAGTAACAGGCCTTGTTTCCTGTTTAACCTTAATATACACATAAGGAACAGACATTATAATTGTCTCTGATCAATGAAAACGTCCTTCACTTGCTCTGATCGAAGTGTTATGAGCTTCTGGCTATATGGCTCCTTGTGTTCTTTGTATCTAATGCTTCTAGAGATTTTAATAATTTAAAAATGCTGACAATAAGAATTATGACCAATTGATACAGTTATAACAAAAAGATTTAAAAAAGGTAATTGAATAGGTTTGTTCCATGGAAAAGGAACAAATAGGCTAAACAATCTCTAGCCGTGTTTCCATTAAAGTCAAAGCCAATTCTGAAGCAAAATTTTCAAATGTTGCATTAAAGAAAATGCTAAATAAAGTATGTTTCATGAACTGGAGTTGAAAGTTGAAAGTTGAAAGTTGAAAGTTACGTTAGACGTTACATTTGTTTTTCACGTTGGTTGACTGCATGAGGCGTTATTTAATTTCCATTTGTCTGTTTTTCACGTTGGTCACATCCATCCATCCACCCATCCCGTCCACAGAAGGGAGAAGCTACTTAACACAAAGGACTTCAATAAATAAATGGTTCCCAACCTGGGGGTTAGGACCCACAAAGGGGTCACGAGATAAATCTGAGAGGTCGCACGACAATTAGTGGAATAAAAAAGGAAAAGAAAAAAAGATTTTTGCTACACACACAAAAAAATGTTTCTCACTAATCGTTCCCTGACCATTCTTTTCTTTTTCTGACCCTCTTTTACCTCTCCAGGCCTCTGAAAATTATTCAAATAAAATAATCTGAGAATGGAAAATGTGTCTGGTTGAACAACTCATGGATATGTGAACATGAGGGGTTCCCATGTAAAGACATTGCTTCTGTGCTAGAAAGCTCAATATTATAAATACTAACCATACCAGAAAAAATAGTTCCTTTATAAACCTGCTCACAACGAGGTCTCTGGATTATCTTGAGTAACCGGGTCATGGTTCCATTATATTGGAGAAAACACAAGCTGAAATCTCCAACGCTCAACAAGTCACAACAAAACAATTTAAGGAAAAAGTGGAGTGATATGGGGGTGAACTGTCCCTTTAAAACTACGCTGCGGCTCCTAAAGTCTGGGACTCTTCCTCTTTAAACATAAGATCTGTAGCAGCTAAAAATCCACATTGTTTAAACGTGCCTTGGTATAACTTTCATTTAGTTTTTTTTTTTTACTATTTTACTCTTCAAAAGTTGGCATTTTATGTCTGCTGCTTTATTTTTATTTCTATTGTGGAGAACTTTATGAGGTTCTGCTCTTTAAAGGTGCCATATAAGTAAACTTACTCGCTTTTTTAGATAGATAGATAGATAGATAGATAGATAGATAGATAGATAGATAGATAGATAGATAGATAGATAGACAGATAGACAGACAGACAGACAGACAGGCTTTACACAACGTTTTTGGACTGCTGAAGTTGTGAACCACTGCTTTACATAACCACTTTTGCAGACAATCAGATATGGAAATTTGGAATATTAATTTCCAGACATATACATACTCTCAAGAATCCTAAATTGCACATTTTTCTACAATCAATATATCTAATTAGATCTCCTGTTCTTATAGCAGATTGCCCCCTATGCCCTCTTTATCACACTTGAGAAACACTGAACATATGCTAACTATAACTTTGCACATATCTGCGTGGCCGTCGTGATGAGCTTAATCCTCTCATCTCTTAAAAACTCCCTCACCTCTTCCCCCCGGAGAGAAAATGGTTAGTTACATAGTAATCATGCAATCAGGGGAAGAGCAGGATACAGTAGCCCGCAACACAAAATTACCAGTCACCGCATGCTCTAAAGACGACCTTTAATTGAGCGTCTGATTAGCACCGGCGATGAGAGGGCGGGTAACTCACGTCTCATAGAGGTGCCCCCCCTCCACGCGCTGCTCCACAAAAGCCAGCTGGCGCACATGGAGGGTGGAGTGGGGGAAGGCGGCGTGCATCCAGGGCAACCCCAGCACCGACATCAGTATGTTAATGAGCCCAGAGAGCATCAGGTCCCAGTGATACGCCGTGCCCTTCAGCAACCTGAGGAGCAGCACAACTGTTACACTCTGCAGCTCAGTCAACAACAACAACAGGAGAGAAACACACGGTGCACATTCAAATACACACACGGATAAAGATGCAAAATTTTAGAAAATTAGCATACAGGAATATTTTGAAGTGAGCACACATGACAGTAGTCAACCCACACACACACACACACTCAGTCACACACACACAAAGGGCATCATTCTCCTCAGGTTAGCCGTGCCCTTCAACACAACCTGAATACACTCACTCTTATGTTTCACTAATTCTTCTCATTCAACATGAAAGAACGTACACGTCTCTAATATTTTCTTACAAGTGAAACATAAATCTATACGTCCTGAGCCGACTGTGACATTATAGCAACTTTACATAAACGCATGACTGCGACCTTTATGAAGCCACTGAACATTTCTCTGCACGTTAGTGAGGGATCACTGCTGTCTCTGCAGCTCTGGTGTCTGCACTAATCGAAACAAATAAAAATAACAACACAGAAAGTAAGAAATATCAACACACGGATCACCAGCCTGTGTCCTGCAGCTGTGCCCTTGAGCATGACATTGACACCGGCACACTGTGAATCACACTGGATGAGTCTAATCATTTTCAGACAGGAACCTGTGAGTGATTACTAGATGAAAAGATGTGTGTTTATTTGCATAATTATGACAGATATTTTAAATAAATAAATACTGAGAGGAAACAAAGACAAGATGCAAAAAAAGATCTGTGCAGGTGGACTAAAGTCCAAACAAACATCTTATTTTCAGGCAAAAAAAAAGAAGATGTCAAGCAAATAAAAGGATGCAGCAGATCAAAGAATCAAAAGCAGGAACAGAAATAGCCACAATGTTTTTTTCAGCACGTGACAGATGTAGTGAAGGTTGAATACAACTGTTTTTACTAAATGTTTTTGTCGGTGTCACAACACTTACAGCTAATAGAAGTCTTTGAATTTTATTCTTTTAAATATAGATTTTTATGTGTAAGGTATGGAAGGCTATTTCCACCAATGTGGTGAAATAAAGGTCCCATAAGTCAGTATAATGAGAAACTTTCTCAGAATTATGACTTAGTATCATAACATAATGAGAAAAGACACTATTATTGTATCTATAAATAATATATTTAGGATACTAACTCGTTATTTTGAGATGCTAAGTCATTATGTGGAGAAAGTTTCTCGTTATTTCAAAATAAGTAAGTCATTATTTTGGAAATATTTCTCATTATTTTGAGATAAGTCAACATTTTAAAGATAATAAGTTAGACTTTTGAGATACTAGGTCATTCTGTGGAGAAAGCATTCTCATTATTTGAGAAATGTGTCATTATATTGTGACAAGTCATTATTTTAACATAGTTTATTATTTTAAGATTATTGTCTTGTGTTTCTCTAAGTTTCTCATTACTTTTGCAATATGTCATATTTAAAAATTTATCATTCAAAAAGTTTCTCATTATCTTGCAATAAATATTACTTATATATAAATTAAACGTAATTATTTTGAGATACAAAGTCATTATGATTTAAAAAAAAAA
>CAFUXE010000242.1:221848-234522 GCA_903364295.1 Serranus cabrilla
TTTTTTTAGAAACTTTGTCATTATTTTTGTCAGTCTTTCAAGTTATGATGTAATTATTTTGAGATACTGAGTGATTTTTTAAGTTATTATTTTTATACTTAGTCATTATTTTGAGATAATAGGCCATTATTTTTGAGTTCAGTAAGTCATTATTTTTTGAAAATGTTCTCATTATTTTGTAATAAATCATTATTTTAAAGATACTCAAGCATTATTTTGAGATACTTAGTCATTATGTGGAGAAACATTGTCATTATTTTAAGGAAGTCCCTCATTATTTTGCGACCGGTCATTATTTTGTGACACTAAGTCTTTTTTTGGTAAATATACTCCGTCATTCTTTAGAGAAAATGTCTCATTATAATGACTTTTTTTTTAAATCACAAGGCTAAGGATCTTTTTTCTTTTACTGGGTGGAAATGAGCTTCCATGTAATACTACAATTTATTAAACAGTATGAAAATAGTGTTGAACAGATCAACGTTCTTGAGAATCACACTTTTTTTTTTATGTTATAGCAGCTGTTGTTTTGCCTTCCAGTGAATACTTCCTCGTTTGGAACAGACATTTAGATCCAATTAATTTCTGCCCAACAAATGTAGATGATAAGGGTTGAAATTCCATCATTATAGATTTTCACTGTAGGGCTGGTTGATGGCTGTTGGCTCTAAAGTGGTTCGTCCAATGCAAATTCAGAAAAACAGGGTAAAAGCTCCACGTCGTGTTTTGGCTCCGAGGCTTCTTCAGAGCTCCCTGACTGTGACAATTTGACTCAGATGTCAAGTTTCTGGCTCAGTTAATCTTCCCTCCCTAACAGACCGGCAAATATCCAGTTTCAGCAGATCCCAAAGGTCCTTGGTGGCTTTTTGAAGGGTCATAGAAAGAGTTTAAGCCTGTTAATGCACAAGAATCAGTACCCCGTGATTCACCCTCGCTAATATCATCCCTGTAAACAGCACTGACAGTGTTCTCATTGACAGGGCAGCTCGTCTTTGCCTCTACCTGTTCTCTGGTGCATTGGTCAGTGAGACGACAATGTTCTGGTCGATGAAGATGAGGAGGGCCAGGAGGAAGCCGAGGCCCATGGCGCTGACAACGTTCATGGCCGACAGACGCTCAAACGGAGCCACGTTGAAGACGGGCCGGTCATGAACTTTAAAGACTGGAACTGTTCACAGAAAGAGAAGAAATTATTACAAACGATTAGTCAACAGATAAATGACTCAAGCTACAGAAAATAAATGGCAACTATTTTGATAATGAAGGAATGATTTTAGTCATTTGTCAAGCAAAAACGCCAAATATTGGCTGATTTCTAGCTTCTCAAAGATGAGGATTTGCTTTGTCTTATTTTATTTGCTTTATCCATTATCTCCAGCAGACGCTATGGTTCTAGGGATTCTGGATCCCTAGGATCTGTTTTATTGATTGTATTTATATGATCATTGCCTGCTGTAAATAACTGTATGAGTTGAGATCGATCAGAGCTGCACCTGGCAGGAGAATCTTAGTGCACTTTTGTAGTCGGTATATTTACCAGAAAACAGGACAGAAAACCAATATTTTAGGCACAAAATTAAACTAATTGAGAAAATAATCTGCAGCTTAATTGACAATGAGTGTGATTCAACAGTGAGATGCTACTTTAATGAAGGTGTTCTTACTGTAGCTCGGGACATGACCTGATTACATCTCTATTATAGATACATTATAAGCATCATTTTCCTTAGTGGGCTTTAAATGGTGACAGGAAAAATCTGCCACCAGTTCTTCCCCAAACTCATCAGATGCCATCTTCACAAACATTACTGTCTCTCAAACTGTTGTGATGACTCACGTTTTCACACCTAAAGTGGTTTTCTAAGAGAGGCTGGATTTTTTCCAAATACTGCATATCTCATTCAGGACGGTATCCTCTCAAATGCAGCTGAATTAAGTGCAGTCGGTTAAATTTAGGAAGAAATGACAATACAATAATGGGCCTATTATCTTATGACTTATTGTCTCAGGAGGTAAAGGAACAGAAAATTGGCCAGGCACTTAAATTTAAATTCACTTGAGGGTTTGGCTCTCGTCTCTGTGTTTCAGTGTCGACCCCTGGAGAACAGCTGCTGCCTTGGCAACAATGAATGGAGGCTCAAAATGATGCTAAACAATAGAGGATAAAAACTGAAAATCACCAATATGTGTTGGCCTGTGCCTTGATTAAGGAACATAAAAAGGCAATAAAGGCACCAAATAGGGGAGGCCCCTGCAGTTAGACAGTCTGTCTTGGAAGTAAACAAGCTATAAGTTTGAGACCCTCAGCAGGTTTGGACCAGAGTCCAAATCCCTAAAGTGTAAATGCACCCAAACGGCGCTGGACTGCCAAAAAACACAGCTGACAGCCCTCTAACAATTACTTTCCCTCATTTTTCAAATAAAATTCAATGCTATGAAACAAACAAACGCTATGCTTAGATTTAAAGTACACACAGTGGTAGAAGAAGCATCCAGATCCCTCCGTAAAAGTACTAATACCACACTTTGAAATGAGTCCATTACAAGTAAAAGTCCTGCATTCAAAATGTACTTAAGTAAAAGTACAAAAGTATTAGCAACAAAATGTACTGAAAGTATCAAAAGTAAAAGTCCTCTTTCTGCTGAATGGCCCACTCAGAATGTTATGTGTATTCTAAATATATTATTAGATAATGTAAGCAGCATTTACATTTTATTTTAACTTCTAAATATACTGATATGAGGTTTAATTCAACAAAAAATGTCTCATCACTTTAGATTTAGCATGTTTCTTATATTAAATCCCAGCCTGAAAAGTAACTAAAGCTGTCAGCTGAGTAGCAGAGTAACAAGTACAATTTTTGCCTCAAAATATAAAATTATAAAGCTACATAAAATGAAAATAGTAACAGTATTTGAGTAAATGTACTTAGTTACATTCCACTGCTGAGTAGTTTTTTTTGCAGCCAATGTGACCTCAAAACACAAAATCACAGCTCTATGTATAACTAAAAAGCCATCTTATACATGCAAATGTTAGAAATCAAATATTTATTTCCTCAGCCATGTTTGCCCCAGTTAGCAGCTCAGAAACACGACTGCTAATCACTTCAATATTCATTAAAAAGCTGTGAAAAAACATATATGCCTCTGCATGCGGTGTCCATATGGGAGGAGATATTTTGGGCATCCGGGGTTTCTGAAATTACAGTTCTGTGAATTAATTTGCAGAGACGATAGTGGGGGCGGACAATTAGAGCATTTTCATTGTTTTGATGGACAGATGTCTCTTCTAGTTGAATCAGTTTAAAAAAGATGACGAGTCTTCTACTGGAGTTTTTGTTGTTGTTGTCCACTGTTGTGTCTCATGTTGTACTAATGTCTGCATGTAGCCTGGGTTAATAAAAAAGGGAGAAATATCTGTAATATCTATTGTGCTTTCGATTTAAGGGACAGTGAACATGTCTTTTGAATGTTATCAGGTGTTATGACATCTGTTTTGCTCCTTTGTAATGTTAAAATATCTTGAAGAAAGAAAATAAAATATCAGGTTCTGTGATAAACAGTCAAAGATTTGAGACATTTCACATAAATAAGTAAGCAGAAAAGTGAACTACCACCCTGTATATTTTAATTTTGATGACAAACTTCCAGTTGCAGAGCTTAGATTCTGTTGCGTGCACCATATTACACATTTAAGAAACCTGATCAGCAGCTAACAAGCATTTTGAATGTGAAGACTTGCCCTGATGAAAACTCTTTCAGTCGAAACATTCAGATATTAATAAAGGATAATGTTCAGTCAGAGTGCCTTAAATGCTTTTTTAGACTGCCAACCAATGCAACGGATGTCCATTAGAAATAAACTGGAGAACCATCATTGAATATATGCTTTTTTAATAAAGAGATTAGATAATTAAAGCTGTAATGAATGACATATAAGTGCACTATCATTGAGGTGAGACATTATAGGCAAAAATATTGTTTTTTCATCAATTTTGAGGCTTCAGGCTATTTTTCTCCTGTAACATGTTTTCTTTCAGAATAGTGGAAAGAAAACATCCAAAACAGAAATTCTGGTTTATATTTTACTATATTTTGTCGATTTCTCCTAATTCATCAAAGGTTATGTTTCTATTGCAGCGCGTAGCACCACAAAAGAAGTTTAAACCTATTGTTGCTATGAACTTACTCAGAGTAAACTTACGCGCTGTATTCCTGTGTTGTTTTTAAGCTGAGAAATATTAAGGATGGAAGTGAAAGATATTTTGAAAAATGAGGTTGGGAAAAAGCTAACATGTCCCTGATCTTTGCAACTCTATGGAATATCAAGGTCATGGATGTTCATTACAAATACTTACTGGTAAATGATTTCTTGCTGTTAACATTTTAATGAGTTTGTGTTTGATTAAAATATCTACGATGCATTGAATACAAATCTAAAATATCTTAATTAGGGATATTTTGGTCATTGTTCATTTAAAATGGTCACTGTGTATGATTTGATCCTGACAATGACTTTTGTTGTTTGTTGAATTTTGGGTTCAGAGTTCTGCACGTTGAACATCTCTCCAGTTTAAAAGTGTAATTACAGCTGTGGTAAAAAGCAAAACAAAAAAACCTTGGTATGATGAAGTTTGTTGCAGGCCGATACACACACACTATGATTAGACTGTATAGTTTGATTTAGCATGAAAAATCTTCTCTCTAGCAACAAATGAAGCAACAAATGATACTGACGCTCAATGTCACTGAAAAGGTAGGAGCCGATGAAGGAGAACAAGAGCACTGAGATCGGCAGGGCGCAGTCCGACAGCACCTCCCTCACTTTGGCATGCAGGAACGGACTGAAAGAGAGAGAGAAGGAGAGGGAGAGAGGGAGAGAGGGAGAGGGGAGAAGTGGGAGTGAGCAAGGAGAGACAAATAATAGAGGAATACAATTACTGTGGACAAGACAAGGACAATGGCTGCAATCCTGACACTGCTTAAGTACCTTGGTTCGCCTTTTGCTTACACAATTGAATCCAGCTTTGAGGTTGATTTGATTACTGGGGGCAATCAGAAGTAGAATATTAATGCTTATTAAATCACAGGCTGGGACAGAAGCTTCGACAGAAACGGGAGCTTTGTAAGAGCTCGTCTGGAAAGTTCCTCTAAGCTCCGTCACTCCAGACAATCTTTAGAGTCAAGGCCCCACGCAGCAGTATTCGCCGGTGCTCCCATCCAAACAAGATTTAAACTTCTCCAGTGATTTATCTGAAGAGTGCTGCAGTGCCGCAGTGCTGCACGTACCTTCTTTTGAACTGGTAGAGGGTGTAGCCCATCCATAAAGTCCCGAGCATGAGCAGGAGGCAGAGGACTGGCCTTTCTCGAGTGCACTGGATGACGGATTCAGGGAGGGCATTGAGTGCAAACCCAGCCGCCACCTCGCTCCTGTTGCCCCCCAGCAGGTCTCCACTCTGAGGGAAGGTCTCTATGCTCCTGTTAGCCGGCGTCGGGGCGTAGTATCTGTGAAAGACTGAAATCACACACAGTGTTCAGTTAAGCTGAGAACAGACCTGAAGATTACTGAAAACAATAAAACATTTCAAACATGCAATAACGACTACGTCCAGCAACATCAGCAGATGTTGATGTCAGCACAAATATCTAACCAAGCTGGTTCCACGTGATAGAAAGGCAACAGTAACTCAAATAACCACTTGTTACAACCAAGGTATGCAGAAGACTCTCTGAACACACAACACGTCTGCCAGATGATGTGACGAAGGACAACTGAACATCTGCATGAACTGCCCTTGCTGCAGTGACACAGAGCTGGTTGAAAAGTGGCAGAGTTTTGCTTTTATTGATTTATTGAACGTGTCAATGAGAGTGGACTAATCTCCAAAAAAGACAAGTTTGGTGAGCGACTCCTGTGAGTTTGCTTGAATGTGTGTGGCTTGTTAAGTATCATGTATATGCTGTTCCATGCTTTTTCTTCCTTTTAAGTCTGTCATCATCTGAGCCGACATGTGGGCATATGTAAGGTTATATTGTTAACTGGCAATTAGGTGGCAATGCATCTCAGGCAATGCTGCAGAGTAACATGAAAGTTATGCAAGGAATAATGTAACAAATTACTAGTAAGTAAATCAAAACATTACTTTGTTTAAAAAGTTACGAGTAATAAAGTCTACATAACTTTATTTGAGTACTTCCAAGACTTAAAAACAGTTTGCAATGTTTATGCTGCAATCAGCTCAGAAACAAAGGAAAAATACTAAATTTTGGTAAAATGTTGAGAGATCAGTCAAGAGTAATGAGGACTCTGCAGGGAGAAATGGAGGAGAGAGAAACTCATAAAAATGAGATAAACCTCAGCCGAGCTGCAGCTCTACACTGGAAACTGATCAACTGGATTGTAAAAAAGACTCACTAAAGGCAGAGAGCACTATTTTGCCTCCCGTTTGCCTTGTGGACATTTGTCTCACACACAGTTAATCACACTTGTTTACAATCCACTTAATAAGAATGAAGGGTAGTGTTGGATCAAAGGTCAAATGACTGAGTCCTTATTTTAGTAAATCAGTCGTGACCTTTATCAGATCTACAGTACGGAGGAAAACAACCCAGCAGTCAGAATGTGAGTCTGCCCCTCCACTGAGCATCGTGGTAAAGGTTGGGATGTTGAACCCTGTAGAGAAATACTTTTACAGCTATTTTAAATAAGAAGAATGACCCATCTTTGTCGGTTAGAAATAATTATCACTTTCATTGTCGAGTGTATGACACGACCTGCACGCTCTGCAGGCTTTTTCATCAAACCAGGAGAAAGTTATGTGGCAAGCAAAGTTGTACAGCAGACTGGGCACACACCAAGAATGCATTCATTCATGTTACAGCAAAAAATATTTTGGATGAAAAGTGTCAACAAAATGGCATAGGTTAATGTTATGGTAATGGCATATGAGCTCGGAGCGTATTTTACAAATGGTTTCTGAAAATTGAACTACTGCACCGGCAATCTCCAAAACAGGAAAACCCTGCATTCAAAATAAATTACATTCTGCTATCGTCATCTCATTTTTTGGAAATTAAATTGTGTAAAATATTTATGATATACTAGGATGAGGTGCAGTAAAGGCAGGGGGAGGTGTAATGTGGCTGCAGGCTGGGTTCGACATCTGGATTGATTCATTTAGTACACAGTATCTCTCTCAGGCCCTCATGCTGCTGAGCCACCACAGTAACAGAGGAACTAATGTGTCTTTTTTGCCTTTCAACCACTAAACTATCCAGAAAGCTCTGTTTCTAACACTTAGCCAGACAGATGCTCACTTATTAAGGGCTGACCTGCAATGGATTGCTCTTATTAGATTAGTTATTTCCTCGTTTGGGTCTTTGTTAAGTGAGTTTTTTTTTGTCCCTTTTATGGTCTATTTTCAGGAAATTAACTTACTAGCACAAAAATAATTTAAAAATACAGCTTCAATAAGCACTAGATTTTAAGAGATTCCTCTGAATGACATCTGCAGAAGGACAATAATACTGGAAAAAGCTTTTTGGCGGTTTTTAATTAAATGGGCTAAATGATCAGTTGAAGATATCTTATGATGATCAGTCAACAAAGGATTCTTCAGTCTAGCCATACTAATTAGTCAGCTACATACTTATTACAATATAAAGAGTGTATAAGTCGATTATTTGGGGGATTTAAATGGTTCTGTCTCCGGATAATTGGCTGTTTAAAAATCAGATGTGAGTTTGAGGCTGACAAGCTGCAGAAACAGGACTGGTGGTGGATTCTACGGCAGGAACGATGCTAGCTTTAGCATCAGTTCTGATTAGTCACAGCCGACTACAAGCTCTTGATTTACACAGACAAAATGTCAGTAATGTGGCAGGATAAAAGCAATGTCAGACTGTTAAAAATAATGATGTGGGAACAAAGAAAAAGAGACATCTGTCATGTGTTTGGAAACTCACTTTTGACTGTGCCTTTCACTGCATCCACCACAAACGCGATGGAAATGAACAGAGCAATGACCTCCTCCGTCGACCTGAAATACACAAAAACATTACAGAAGTGACAATCAAGGAAGGTGTAGAATAGTATATAGAAGCACAAGGTGCTACAAAAGTTGATGGTGATAAGAACGGAATAAAAATAAACCTAATCTTAACGAGAAACAACGGAATGAGTGTAGATATATAAAAACTAAAAAGAAGGTAAAATGTCATCAGGCGATAGTAGATGGCCAACACGCCTAAACGGATTGTTTGCCTGCTTACAGCTAAAGACTGCTCAAATGTAATTGGTCAATACAACATCAACTAAAAAGGGAATACAAAAAACACTTTCATTACCAAAATCTTGTCCTGTTGCCTATAGATTCAGAATAAGAGGTAACCATTGATATTAATATTATTTTGAACTTTAAAATCACTTTAAAAACATCACATGAATATCAAGTGATGCAAAGTAAACTCTTACTTGCTCCTTTTCCTCTCAGAGTTTAGTTGAGAGAGGGCTGAGTGCCTCATATCTGCATGTTTTGGCTAAAGGGACTCTGAAAAGGGAAGCGGAAGGGGAGATCTAAAACCCTGGATGTGTGGGAGCTGGGAGGGGAACTGTCACAAAGATCGCTTTCTTTAAAACTGTTTGTTGTACAAAACAGACAGACTTTTCTGTTGAGTGCCAGTGATTCTGCTGCAGACAATAACATGACCACTCAGTTTAAAATGTTTACTGTGTGGCAGAGAAGGAAGCACACCCACCACACGGGTACAAAATAAATGTAAGAAACTGTCTCTATATATTTGATTTTAGTGAAAGAATAACCTTTTGAAGAGCTTCATGAGCAGGCTGACATTGAAGATCCCTCCCAGGATGAGAAAGAGGCAGTTCCACAAACCGATGCAGGCGTAGAAAGCTGGAAAGTCCAGGTTGTAGTCGTCACAGATTCCTCGAATCACTGCATGTGAACATAAACACACAAAATGAACACGGATCAAAAAACATATGAGACATTATTCAGCCTATAATAAAATAATTTCCTCTTTTTTTTGTTTGTACACTTGACTGTTAGTACCCAATTTTAGAAAACTTTATGAGGGGTTGAAATAAGAAAAAAAGGTTTAATTTCACAGGAAATTTGAGTAACACGATAAGAGCATAAAAAGCATATCATTAAAATTAGATGATAGATAATTTGTTAGTATAGATGATAGATTAATCTTTGTATAAAGGACGGTGTTATATGGTTCAGCTGGATTTGGATTTTCCTGTAATGCCAGTAAAATGTTATCTTGGTTTCACATTTATTAAATAATACATGAGTTGCTCACTGCTGCTGAGGTTCTTCTTCTCCTTATAGCCTTTTTTGGTCATATTTCTCAAGTTCTCTTCAGAATATTTGCACACATCACAACAGCTACCCTAATACAGTACCTAATACAGTAGCTAACAAACAATTTTAATCAACAGGGAATTATCACTCAGCATTCAGAGATAAGAGCAGATTTGGATGGTTATGAAACAGTAGACAGAAGCCTACGTACTGCAACCCTGGTCCTCGTATGTTACCTTGGTTGTGTTGTGCACAGACCTATAGGATGCCTCATTTTACTATAAAAAGTGGTAACTAAAACATTCTTTTGTGCCTCTGAAGAAGATGCACATGAAAAAATTCCAGTCTCCCTTCTTCAAAAACAGCACAGTTTCAAGGCTAACAGCACTTAATGGAGGAGGTTGAGGTATTTTCTTATTGTGCACAGACACAGATGTCTAATCTATGCAATTTAAGGATATAGAAAAAAAGAGCATCAACAAGAACAAATACCTTATTTTTTAAGTTACATAAAAAAATCAATCAGCGCCTCAGAAATTGTATGTGATGTACAAAAACAAACAATGTGCTAACAGAAGGAGACTGATCGACGTTGATTTAATATATAATATAAGAAAAACAAAGTAGGTTAATGAGGAACAGTATTGATCGTCTCTTTGTAGTCTGGAAAAACCAAACAAATATCAGAAAAGACTATTTTTGCCACTGGCTTTAGTGAAAAAGTGAGGAAAAAATATATATATTATATTGAATAGATATTGAATCTACACACGCACACACAAAGTCAAAAGAAAGGGAAAATCTAACGCACTTCATTCGAACATGAAAAGGACAAAGGAATTGTAATGGGTTTGTTAAAACCATAACAATTTAGTCGTAATCTCGAGCAGATTTGTGCGTAGATGAGTTACAACTTTACAAACAGGCCATTGTTCTGCTCAGACAGGCTGCTGGAAACGTACTATAATTATCCCCATGAGAATGTGCTTAGCACAATTCTAACCCATTTACTTCAAAGATCATCACGCCACAAACTCAACAAACAGCTACAGTATTAAAACTACATCTTGGCATCGGGGTTGCTGCTTTTCCTCATCACTGCCCAATTCCGCAGCTTCTAGACGTCAAGATTGTTTAAAATCCAACCAACAAAACACTGCTGTTGGGTAAAAACCATATAACAGTTTATGTGCTGTCGTCTCTTACAACTGAATATAAAGTTTGCATGTTCGTGCATGCGTCGAGCGAGCTCCCTGACTGACCCGCAGGCCCCTGAAACAAACCGTTACATAACATCAGTGAGGGGAGAAAAAAAAAAATGTCTTCATTCCTGAAAAACGTTTTCGAAGATATGTGCTTTTTGCTCGACTGCACCAGAAAGACTCATTAGGGGCGTATGTGTGAACAAACAGCGAAATTACTTCAACGGTGGTGTTTTTCTGGAGCAGATGAGGACGTCAGAGTTTCTAGCTGCTGCTCTACACGGTTGGGTGCCTCCTTCTCTTGATTTTTGATGTAATCTTCTTAGTACTCCACCCACCCCCCAGCCTCTTTTTCAAATCGGCCGTCGACACAAAGTGTGAAAAGATGAGTGTATTTTGGCTGAGCTGAGCCGCATGAAAAAGGGGAAACCTACCGCTGATGAAGATGGCGAGGGGGGCGGTGGTTAGAGGGATGACTAGAGGAGAGCCCGCGAACAACGAGTAGATGACCCCGCCGATACTCTGGCCGATGATGGTCTTCCGAACATCTGGATGGGGAGGACACACACAGAGAAAACTCAGGAGGAAGTACTGATATGTACTAATTAATGTGTCTGAATGTCTGCAAGGTTTTCCTGTAGCTGAACAGACACAGAAGGAAGATAGATTTTAAAAAGGGAATTTTAATATGTTAGCACTTACTCTTACTTACTTACTCTGTTGCATAGTTTATACCCAGATAAACGATGTTCTATACCAAGCTATTACCTGTTATTGTTTTGGAAATTCAGTAGTTCTACTTCATTAATACCTCTTTATAATGAAACTATTAATACTTATTTATCGTTAAAATAAATTTATAGAATATTATATTTACTGTTTCTCCACCGTATGCATTGTTGTCAGTGTTAACTCTGGCTAACAGCTGAGCCAGTGGGTTCTATGATCTTAACCGACTACAATAATCTCCGTTGTCAAGCTGCATCTAAGGTTTGTACTGTTTACTGGAGTAGTTTTAATGAACCTTACGGGATGGGAAACAGTGTTCCAGGAATTAGTCAAACCATCTAGCGGATACTGGAGAAAAACTTTGTTTTTTGATTACCAAAAGCATGCAATTATAAATGTATATTCTTAATTTTTTTTGGCATTCTTTGGCAAATGGTATAAGGCAGTTAATGCCCTTCCACTCATTTCTGATAATGGACTGATAATCTACTGATAATCTTGCATAGCCAGATGTTTGGCTGCTCTCTGCATTATTCTGGGATAAGGGAAAAATGCTCTGGCTTGTTTATATTTCTTTAAAAACATCGGCCTTGGGCAGCGCCAATCCTAGGACGCAGCGACAGTGCCCCGACAGCCAATGGCAGGTTTACTCCAAAAGTCTACATCCGGTGAGTCAGACTAAATGACATAACTTGTTGTTCTGTTAAAGCAGTCACTCACACTGCACTACAGAGAATTTATCCCCCAGATCTGAGTCTGTGGAGAAAATAAGGAGGAGAGAAAAGTGTTCACGTTGTCATACCTATCTCGCCACGTGTGCTCTCGTCATTGAGGGAGCCGAAAGCGATGGCGGGGAGGAGGATGGCGATGTAGAGGAAGATGGCTGTGGTCATGTACTTCAGCAAGGTTTTATTACTGCCAACTATACCTGAGGGGAGGCAAACATAAACACATGAGTCATATTCACCTCATAATGGAGCGGAGGAGGCTCAACACTTTAATTTCAAAATGACAAAAACATTAACAGAGTTAATCATTCAGTGGCTTCATGATAAGGAGCATCAGGTACGTACAGTAAAACTATTCACACAGGCGTAGACTACACGCTGCCCTTTTTAAAAGTCATTTGTTTCAGTTTCGTGCCATCCATCATTCCGTAAGAGCAGTTATCGCTTTTATCCAAATGATGGATAACTCATTTTGGAATAAAACACTTTAATTGGGCTCTAATGTGATCACAACGATTTTGGTCCTGTGACCTTCATCAGATGATCATTATCTGATGACAGTCACAAGACAGAACTCTCTTGATTTTGTTAATGTGTTTGGATATTATGAAACGGGGAAGGACTGAGAGAGAGCAGCTGAGAAGCAGCGAGAAAACTGATCTCCTTAAATGTACTTTACACAG
>CAFUXE010000242.1:237863-287838 GCA_903364295.1 Serranus cabrilla
AAGAAGAAGGAAGATGGAAGTGGATTTTTTTTTTTTTTGAAATGTCTAAATGAATGTGCATAGTTTAATTTCTCGACAGAGCACTGTAAAGAAATGAGAAAAGTAAGTGAAAGGTGAGGGAGGACGATGAGAGGAGAAGCATACGGAAAAATACCTCAAGTCTGACATGTGGAGGGAAAGAAGTGAGCGCTTACCAATCACAAGCCTCATCTCAGGGCATAAGGAATGACTCATAATGTCATCGTATGATTACATGCTGCTTCAGAATGTGTGGAAATGTGCCTAATCGCCTTAAAACTGAAAGGTTGAACACGCTGGATATGCTTCCTCTGCCCACCTGGAGGGGTTTGTGACTACGGGGGTCGGTCTCCTCCTTCCCCAGAGCGGTGGGCTGCTGGTTGGTTGCCGTCAGTTGGTGCCTCTGGAACACCAGCGCCTCCTTAAACTCCTCCTCCGTCTTCGTCTCCAGCAACTTCTGCCTGAAGGAGATGTCGGAGAAGAGGGTGGCGAATGTCCTGCCAAGCTCCATCGCTGTCTTGGTGCTTTTCTGTGGGGAAGGATTTGGAAGTGGTGGTGCATTAACAGAATGAATCGATGGCTGTGCTAAACCAGTCTAAACAAGCTGTAACATCAACCTGAACATATTAAAACCTATTGGATATGAGATGCATTCACATTCATTTGGAGTTGTGATGATGAGGAATGTTAGTTATTCACCCTCCTTTGTGCTCTGTTTTTGGTCCACCAATTCTTAAAAGGAAAATACTGGTGTTTATCTGCTAACTTCTCTTTTTTGTTGACCAATAACTTTGTCTGTGTTTGGTTTGGTGCTTGGCAAGTAGCGTACAGTCAGGCCAATTTACAAACAAGATAAAAAGAAACCTCAAAGCACTTGCAAAGGGTGCAATGCATCACAAACTGTGTTGCCAAGAAAATGCTGTCCTGTAGCTCCTGCCCCTTTTGTACTTAAATGAGCTAATATGCAAACATTTGGCACACAATTGTCCTCCAAATCAGCCTCACTGCAAAAACAGCCCAATTTACAAAGATCAACCATGGAGAATTATTGGCATCTTCAGAGAGTTGGTTTATTTTTTATAACACAAACAGCACTGACAGACTGGAATATTAACCTCAAATATGTTTTTGTGTCTGTCCAAAACCTTTTGAGCAATGCCTCTGCACCTCGTCGGTCAGGACCTGTAGCTCGGGGACTGAACATTTCATTTTTCTTTCTCTCTCTGCCATTGTTTTGACCACTGTGTTCCTGGCACAAAGGCAACAGTTAGACTTTGCCACATGGATACTAAAATAATACGATAAATTACACTGCAGCTGTAAAATATTATGGACATGTTTGCGCTTTAAGGTCATAAGCGCCGTATCTTTTGTGAATTAGACCTTGAGATGAGGCAGATAGTGGTTGCAAGTGATTCACCACTCATGTTGCTATCAGCACAGGCAGTTTATTCTATCTGAATTTGCCATGTATGTTTTAGAGCTTTTTTTGGAGAAAACAACTGCCTCATGTGATGAGAAATGGTGCCAAAACAATAAGCTTAAAGATGCTGCAACACATTTTTAATTATTGAAACATTTTAACAAAATGTGTAAATGTACAAATATCAAATTAAAAATGCATCATCTACAAAAGATTTCAGATTCATAGTATTTTGTATAATGGGCTGATATCACAGATGATTATTTATTTTGATTGTTTATTAATATGATAGACTACCTTGGTTTGTCTGTTATTATTTTTATTATCTATTATTCACTGGACAAGCCAAAAGCTCACATTCTGAGAAAATTTATTATTTTATGATGATCCGATATAAAAGCAATCTCAACATGTCACAATTAAATGTCAAAACATATCTTACAAAATTCACTGACACCTCGTGCTTTGCTGTCAAATGCAGCACTCGAGATAAAAATCTAGTCTGGATATTAAGGACCATGTAAACATTTCTGCTTTAAAGGTGGCAGGTTTGAAGCCTGTTGTTTGTCCATAATCCCACATCTGTTACAAATAATGCTGTCACAAGTCCCAGTGTGATGGTAATAATGTCCTGGGAGGCTGTGAGAACGTGTGCCAGGGAAGCCTTGTTAGCCAGGTGGTGATGATACCAACATAGCCGGGCAGAGCGCGTACAGCAGCAGCTGCAGCAAACAGAATAACTAAAGCCTTTAAGCTTTCTCACAGTGGTAACTGAATTTCAACCAGAGAGAATGAATCTTGATTATTCTGAAGGCTTTCTTTCTGCGTGTTCAGTCAGACGACAGGTTTGAGAGGGAGCTTTGTAAGACTGTGTGCTTGGAGAAAACTCCAGCATGCTGACATGCTGATGTGGGCAAATAAAAAAAATGCTGCCCTGATGTTGGTGCAAGATATAAAGTCAGGGGATCACCAAAGTAATTAAAATGCATCCTAGAGGAAAAGCCCGGGGATCACTAAAGTTATTGGGATACATCTAATGAGAACCATGGGGGTCGGTGCAACATTTTAGTCCAGTCAGTGTTGAGATTTGACTGCTGGTGGCCTTAAAGAAAAAGTCAGGGGACCAGCAAATTCAGTAGGATTCATCCACTTGGTTTGAAGGTCACTAGTTTGATTAACCAGAGCGACGGGGAAAATGTGGGTGTAGAAAGTGACTACACTTGAGTCCGCAGTGAGTAACACAGAGCCATCAGCATCAAGGGCTCAGGGCAGTTTGTCTCATGAGCAAAAGAGAGTTTCAGTACAGTACCAGCCAAATGTTTGCCCACACTCATGCTATTTCTTCATTATTGTCATTTTCTGCAGGGTAGAATAATACTGAAGACATCCAACCATTAAAAAGCACATATGGAATTAGGCAAGGACGAGAACATTAGTGTAAACAAAAGCAAAATGCAGTGTCGAGTGCGAGCTCTTTAGATTTGCGTGACATATTTACTATTGGTTCATGTCTGCTACTTGAACTCTGTGAAGCATTAATGTGGGCTCTAATCCGATGCGCTGTTAGTTGCTGATTTCTGTAATGAACTCGTCTGCAGCAGAGGTAACTCTTGGTCTTCCTTTCCTGAGGCGCTCCTCATTAGGGCCAGTTTCATCTTCGAGTTTGATGTTTTTTTTACTTTCAAAGTTCTTAAATGTTCCAGATTGACTGACCTTTATATCTTAAAGTAACGGTCCCTGGTCGTTTCTCTTTACTAAGGTGAGAGGTTCTTGCCATAACATAGATTACTGCAGCAATAAGGCTATTTACTGTATATCAGAACTAAATTGGTACAAAACGTGTTACGTTTTATGGAGCTCAACCATGTTTGAATTAATGCATAAACAAACTAACATGTAAAGGGCTTAATACAAGAAAAGATTCTTGGTATTTATGATCAGGACATATGTTGGTTAAAAGATTTAACTCAGTGAAAGTGACAAATAATATTAATATATTCTTTTATGGCAGTTTTTGGATGCAAATATTTTTGTCCTCTAATGACATTATAGGACATTATAGTGAAGCAAAAGAGTTAAATTAATTTGTTATTTCATAGTTTTGATGTCTTTGATGATAATCTATGACACATGAAATGTCAATAAACATAATAAACAAAATGGGTATATAATAAACTAAAAAAAAATATATGTATATTACATAAAATGTTATTTTATATTATATCATGATATCTAATTTAATTTATGTTTAAATAAAAACATAAACACATAAAAAGATTAATTTTTTTTAATGGGATGGTGCACCTAAACTCATGATTGGTTCTATGTGTAGAACTGAGTGAATGAGCTTTTTGGAAGAAAGGTCATGTCTGTTCAGCACATTCACACATGCTGGGTAACGAAAAATAGAAAAAAAAAAGCCACACATGCTGTGGAGCTTTTTAAATGCGGGCTGATGGAAATGCTCCACCCGTACGCACACTAAATTACATACATTTGCCAACCAAAGGAATTCCTATTATCATTATCATCATGCCCCTTCAAAGATTTTTTTCTTACACAACGAGTCACCATCAAGGATAATTGAGACATAATAGTGCTTTATGTTTACTTGGGGCTAAGATTAATGTCTGTGAGAATGCCATTAGTGGTTGTGATTGCTGCCTGCAGAACTGGCAAGGAGGGCACTGGTAGCATTGAACACAATGAAGGGCTCATGGGGTAAAAACAAGAGATAGAAACCAAACAAACAAACAAACAGAAAACATGATGCAGTTAGCTGAGGCATCGCTGATTGCCAGGGTCACTTCAACCCCCTGGTGGCTCCACAGTTTGGTGGGAATGGTTTGCCTGGGGGGGGATACCACGCTAAAAGTAGGCCCAGCATGAAGAAATCCCTTTTATTCAGTAGAGAACGGGATGAGAATTGAAGGTTTCTATGGGGAGAGGGGCACTGCCATCTGAAGACCGCAGAGTGAAGTATGTCTGTGCTTACATGTGTGTGTGTATGTGTGTGTGTGTGTGCAGCCGCGGAGGACAGGCAGGTTGAGTGGTTTGATGGGAAGTAGAAATAGTTCATGTTTTGATGGGAGAGAAGGGTATTACAGGATATGTGGCACTCTCCATCGACTACAGCGAGCTCTTCAGTGCTGAAGAAAACAGCAATCCTGCACACAACAGTGACCCGAAAGGTTCAGCCAACAGGACACTCGTGCCCACACACAACACTGTGAGGGCTTCGGATTGGATTCGGTTCAGCACACATTTGGCAGCTTAGCAGCTGTATCAGTGGCACTTCTGATGTATTAGAGAATTTAAATATTAAAAAGCAAAACAAATTGGTAGTGAATTACCTTAAAATGTAAAATCAATACTCAGAGTGAGTATGAGTTACAGGCAGGGAATCCTTCAAACCATACGACCACATATGTTGATTGTTTCTGCCCTCAAATACAAGGATCAGCACCCAAACCACTGGGAGAAGATCAACACGTCTCTTTCTACGGATTCTGAATTCTTATACAGAAGATTTAGTACCAGACGTGCTGTGGTTTGTGGTTGTAGTGTGAGTAGAATTGATTACTACACTCTCCTAGTGAAAGGCGTCTGGCTCAAACTTAACCTATGGCACTTACTCTCAATGTACGTTGCTCTGGATAAAAGCTTCTGCGTGATATTGTAGAATTGTAGACTAATCACATTTGATCGGACGTTGGTCGCATTCAATAAAACAGTCCGTGTGGAGAGCAAATGAGGTGAAACGCACTGGCTGGAATGCAAACCTATTGGCTATCATCTTATTTTACCTTCTTTATTGAGTTTAATCTGGCTACTGGAACAACTCTATCCCAACTCCAACTCCATTCGTGCATCTCACGTTGCTAATCAGACTGTGAACACTGAGCAGTGCAAGAAGATATCTTGTATCGTAATATCCGACGTAAACCGAATAACCCAAAAATACCAGTCCTTGCCCCTGGAGGCTATATCGTTGATAAACTATAAGTGGTTTCAAGATTGACGTTATCAAGCGGTCGCAGTTAAATTAGGTTCAGGCAACAAAACTACTTGCCTAACATTAAGGGAAAAAAGTATATGGCTATACAAATCAAGAGTGTTAAAAAGGTAAATTAAATTGCTGTAGCTAGTCACAGTGTGATGACGATGGGACTTTGTCCTTCTTTATACTCAGTATCTTTTGGGAAAGGACAGTCAGTCATGCTACATTATATTTCTTTTAAAGCTCACCATCCTCTTACATTTTATGTGAAAAAAGGTGAAGTGAAAATGTAAATTAAGGCGTTTTTTTATATAAAACAACAACAAAAACAATATTATAGAGAAATCTGAGTGTCAATCATATTTTAAAACTACCATTTGCAGCCCAAAGATTCTGTGATTTAATAGTTTAATTATGTATTATTACTTTAATTACTGTGGCACATAATCAGTAGCTTGTTTGTGTTTTCTTCCCAGTTGTCCATTTACTTCAAATTACAAAAAACATTTTGGGAGCTGTCATTGTCACAACAGGATCTTGTTTTTAACATGTGGTGATTAATGTCTTCTTACAGCAAGAGACAAAACATATTTTTGGAAGCTTTGAGCCATAAAATCCTGTTGGAAATGAGTTTAAACCAATCTGGGTATGAAAATATGAAAACGGTTATCCATTCAATAGCTTCTTCCAGAACTGAGTTTGCTTTTAAGAAAGATTTTACTTAATTGGAATCATGACAGGTAGCTGACTGTTCCTCAATTTGCATGACTAATTTCAAAAATCCTCCCAAAATTTAACTGTTGAACTAAATATAAATTTCCTTTTACAATTACAGCAGCTGAAAGCAGTGCAGGATGGTATGCAAATGGCCAATTAGTTGTGCTATGGCAGCAGAATGCCTAAAGTGATCATATGTTGAGTTGGACTTAACTAATCCTTGCAGCTAACACACCTTACATACAGTGACTTCAAGATTTAGGCAAAAATGAGAAAAAGAAAAATTTAATCAAAATTAAAGGAAATGTCTTCACAGCAACTGAATAAGGATTAATCTTTTTGTTAGATTGTTAGCAAAAGAAAGTAAGAAAAAACATAAATTAATGGATGAAATATGAACAAATGCAACAAAAAATTGGGTCCGTAAATGGCTTGATAATCCAAACCAAAGTCAGATAAATCCCTTGTATCATTTCCTCCCTCTGGGTTCGGCAGTTACCATTTTGAGTGGGGCCAGGATCAGGATGACATAGCGGACCTCGCAGCAGTTCTCCCCCCAGTTTTGTGGCCTCTCCAGACGGGAGATGCACACGTGACGCCTCTGGAGATGCTTCACGTTGCAGCTGGAGCGGAGAGGGAGAAAGAGGAGGTTTTATAAATGTCAACGCCTCACCTCACCCGCAGCGCCCTTCATTTCCATAGATTAACCTCTCTGCTGCAACAGGTACACAGGATTCATATGCATTCACTTGCACACACTCACACCAGCCACATATATGTGAATACATGTGCACAAACACAAATATACTGCAGATGCACTCACACAAATCCCTGTCCTGTCAGTTTGATTCCAGTGTATTTTACACAAATATTAAAAAAATATTACTCTGATAGCACATTCACATTTTGTCACTGTGAATTAAAACCATGTATCTCTAAATTTGGTGCAGGATTCCTTTATGGGTTGAGAAAATTCCCTGCTTCTTAAAATCCTCTCCAGTCCATCAAATTCAGCAGCAATGTTCAATGACATGTATAAGCCTTTTCAGATCAGACGCTGCTTCTGGCATGATGTAACCATTTGTCTGTGCACTCAAAAACTGGTAGAAAACACTCACTTGGTTGACTTGTTTTTGTCATGAGTCTGTTGATTGTGTAGTCTACAAAATTGTAAAGATTTAGCAAAAATAATGCCCTCGATTTTTCCTAGGGATTGTTTGTTTTGTCTCAAACCCCAACATATTCAATCTGATATAGAGACATGTGGATAAGCAACAACGACTTGTGTTAATTGAAACAATCAATTAACACAACTGAATTGAAACAATCAATTAACACAACTGCTGATTTTTGTTGATTAACTACTTCAAAATGTGATTAAAGGTAAAGGTGTGAAGGATTCAATTTGAGGCTTTATTTTGGCCAAAAAGTGCTCTGTTGATAGAAACGGTTGCAGACCTCTCTACAGATGAAACATGAATAATATATTCCCTGTCTGCCAATAGATTACCCTAAATACTACACATTCAAACCTCAGGCAGACACACATGCACAAACACATTGTGGCTTACAGGATGCAGAGCCAGGACTGCTGGTACTGGATCCCGGTGGCAGTGGCTGTGACCCCCTGGATCGTCTCTGACAGCAGGTGCACTGTAGGGGAAAGGTCAGAGGTCAAACACAAGTTAGCCGAGCTCGACCTCCAGTCCAGTTTGATCCTCACATGCTCTTATTTTGTACTGCACAGTGTAGCAACAGCGATGTAGTGCATGTCAGTGACTATAATCTATAGTGCCATGTTCATCACCATGTTATCAAATCTAAAATATGTATGCATTTAGAAATGAAACCTGGCTTTTTCTGGTTTCTTTATCTGACCTAATGGTGTCAGCCAAATGACTAAAATGTTCAATAGAAGTCTAGAGCTTTATCTGCTGTGCCAAGTCTCCCAATATGATGTCTACATCAGAAGTGTCTAACAAGCTCGCCTTCTGCTTTGGACGCTAATGCCGGTCTGCACTGTGTGCAAACACCACCTCCAAGACAAACTAATGACAGTGTCCATCCGACCCCAGAAAACACCGACGCTCATGTTCGCAGATTAAAAAAAACACATTTCATTATGCTGCAGTGTTTACACAGTACAAATCATTAAACATGGGCAGCTAGGGACAGCGCTGAAACCAGCTCGCTGCTTCCTAATAAGAGGGATCTCCCTTCCGACTTCTCCCGCTGAGCGTGATGAATAATGGTGTTTTGGGGGATATTCTTCAGCATCCCCGACAATCCCAGACCCCTCGACAAGATTCAGCGTGCTTTAGCCTGCAATGTTCTCTCCTACTCATCAGCGCTGAGCAAATTACAGGGTGGAAATGTTTTGTATCGTAAGCAGCGGGGACGATCATTTCCATATCATTCTGATTTTCCCTGCCAGTGGATTCTCCCTTTTCTTTCTGCCTGTCTTTGTCTTTCTCTCCATCACTCTCCCTTTCTCTCTCTCTGCCATGCCGTCTCATCAATAAAGTATCCTCCATTCATGCCAGAAAATGATGGGCGTCACCATGACAACAGTATCACAGTGCTCAAGAAGTGAGGGAGCCGGGAAGGGAGAATCAGAGAGACAGAGAAGGGGAGAGCATGTAGATAGAGTAAGAGGGGAAGAAAGGATGAAAAGAAGCCTGTAGAGAAAGAGAATGACAAGGAGCACAAAAAGCTGACACGTGGGGTGGAAGAGAGGGAGGAAGAGAAGAAACAAGGGAGAGGAATAAAAGGAAGGAGAGAGACGGGAAGAGAGAGAGAGCAAGAAGGAGGAGACATGCAGAGAGGGAGAATGAAACTGAGAGAGAGGAAAATGTGAGCAGAAACAGGGGCAAAGAAGAACCAGGGGAATGAAAGAAAAAAACTGTATAAAAAAAAACAAAGAACGTGACAAACAAGGAGGAAAATGAGAGTGAGGCTGGATGAAAAGAAGAGCGAGAGGGAGACCAGCAGAGGGAAGGGACACAGAAGTAAAGGAGATGGACTGGGATTCAATTCAATTAATAGCAGAAAGCCTGACAGCCATGTAATAATCAAAAACCATCCAATTTCTCATTGACGTCAGGGAGGAGAGGAGGGGAGATAGAAAGAGAGAGGGATGCAAACGGAACAAAAGAAAGATTAAAAGATAGAGAGAGGAGGGGAAGAGGATGGAAGGAGGCAGATGTTACAGGAGGGCAAAGTGAAGACATGACTGACGTTTGGGGGAATCTGTGGTCCTCCATATCAACAGACTGCTAAAATTCATATTACAACAATTTCAATATGTTTTTAGCGACAAATGTCTTTTCTAAGCGAGAGATTGCTTCAGTGTTGAGAGTAGTTCAACAGCCAGAGCAGAGCATGAATACTGTCAGTGTTCAGGGTTGAATACCGCTATTACCAAACGTGGGAAGCTTCTACAAAACCACATTGGTAATTGTAAGGTTTAGAGTTGTCATTCATGCAGGCAGCACATCCTCATTTTTTCACTGATATATTTTAAAGCTTGTACTGTGCGTATGTTTGCTACATAGGGAACTGGGAATAAAAAATGGGTTGCCTAACAACACCTGTCCACAAAGTTGTAGATTATGTAGCTTCGAATAAAACACTTTTTTGTCATAATTCTGTCACTGTCCTTCACTCAGTGTCCCTTCTTCTCTGCTTGCTTTTATTTGGATATATTATAAAAATCATCAGAATCAACTAGCAAATTATTGTGTCTGCCAGAAAAAAACTTTGATTTTATCTACTCCCTAATTGGAAAACACACAAATTATAATAATTATTATAGTTAATTTAACTACTGAACAAAATATGTGTTTGAGTCTCCAATCTCTGCATGTCTGTATCCACATCAAGCTTGTGTAAGCTACATAATAAGTTGCATTATAAGTCTAAAATGGAGCTCAGAGAAACCTTCTCCTTTCAGCAGATGAATGCGAAAACAGCCCCCTAGTGTCACAGAGAAGGTCAAATATCAAAGGGAAGTAAAAAATAAGGAAAACACACATTTGAATAGAGATTATAATCATGAATTTAAACCATTAATATTTCCTGAATGACAGGTCATTCCCTTTCAAACAGCTCTGACATTGGAGAGCTTTGCGGTTTTGCAAGCCAGAGTTCAGTCAGATTGAACTTGTTGCTAATAGAAATGGAAAGCTCAACCTGGTGTGACTGTGTCTTTACTGTGCTGTTAACCTTATGCCAACAATGTTACCTCCAACAACCTCAACCTCCTTTCTAAATGTCCATCCATGCTCATCTGTGCAACATTCTGAATACACTAATTCCAAAAAGGATTGAACAGGTTCTGCTGCTGCTAAACTTGCACAAGTGAAATTAATCGAAATCATGCTATTCTCAAAGAACCTCAGAGGTTGAAATGTGGTCCGAACTGTGTTGCCTGATATATCTGCATGGTTGCATTATTTAGTGTTTTCTTAAAATCACAATATGGACAAGTTCCATACCCAAATTGCAGGAGGAGTAGTATTTGTTAAAGGCAAAATATGTACTAAAATACTATTTAGAAGAATTGTGGTGCAGCAAAAGGTCCTGGCCTTCAAACTGAGTTTCAGAAACTTTAATTTAAAAATCTTTGTTTGGTAGATATCCTTGCAAATATCACAACATTTTCACTTTATTGTATTTTCTAAATGAACATGGGAAAAAATTAGCAAAAATATACATTCCCTCCATTACTGTTAATCATTTTGCAATAATCACACATAATAATCGTAATTAGACATTTTTTCCTAATTGTGCAGCTCTAGTGGCTGTGAATCTTACACCGCCAGCTAAGGTGAAGAAACCTGACTTGGATGTTAACGAAGAGGATGTGTGTGAGTAAGGTTGCTGATGTGATCAACTGGGAGACTAATTAAGACATGCACATTTGATACTTGTCAGTTATGTGAAGATTTCTGCACGGTTTCGTCAGCTTTTGGTATGCAAACACCGCTGTTTCCATACACAGAAAAGAAGAAAAAAATCACAGATGCTCACACGCAGCATATCAAATGTGACAAACTTCAATGGAAAGTGATGAAAAAATATGAGGAAGGCAACAGTGGATGGCTGGATTGGCCCCTTTGATCTCTCTGGATTCTTGGTGAATTCTTTAACTGCATTATTCACACGATTTGGTTGGAGGGGGGAAAAACAGATTACAATTTTTGTAAATCACACGAGAATAATTCAGTCTGTCACAAATAAGACCGAGACGAATCAATAAATGCACTAAAAAAAAGATGTTTGTATTTCTTTTGGCTGACGTGCCAGTCCAACATCAGCAGCAGTAAATCTACAGAAATATGTTTACAAAAACACAAATAAACTAAGACAAAGACTCATGGTTTCTTTGTCTCCGTGTGAAAGGGCCATGAGTCCTTTTGGCAAGGAGACTCCTTACATTATGCTCAGAGGTGACCTCAATAAAGCCTTCTGATCCTATGCTGCCTTAAAGATTAACTGTGATCTCAACCAATGGTAGACCTGCCAGCAAACACACACACTCATAAACACACACACACACGACGAGGGAAATGATTGGTTTCCTTCAAAGCGTGGATGGTGGAGGGCACTTTGAAGGAGGTGATTAAAACACAGGCAGGGCCCATACAGCGGTGGCAGATGAAACACTTACTGTATATTAGGTATCCATCATATAAAATCACCATGCGGCACACATACGTATGATGTCACATGGCGATGAGAGGGCCACTAGGACTGGGTCAATGGTGAAACCTTGTTATCTCGAGAGGTTGTCAATTCTAATCTTCTGCTCGCTTGCATAGAAACAAATTACATTAATGGTAAATAAACCAACGCCCTACATGGGTATAATATCAAGTGTCGCATATGTGAAAAGCTAAATTCCAATTATATAGTCAGTTTACAAATGAATATTAAACCGACAGGACATGCCAAGGACATATTTCTATTGCCAAATCATTTTGCCACTTTGAACTTGAAGAATTCACAGAGACCGAGCAGGTTTTTTCCTTCCGAAGGTCTTTACAAAAAGAACTGATAACATTATCGGGCAATGAGTCCGCTGGACGGAGAGGGCGTTGATTTGAGGGGCAGCTGAAGAGGCATCAATATCTGTGACACGGGAGGGATTGCTGGTGTCTGTAATCATTTGATGACTCAATGGATCGACCCAGTCCCGAGCGTGGCGAGGAACACAAACGGCATACTGATGGTGATTGGTACAGAAGCAAACCACTGATTGCAGCCTCATGGCGGCTGATGCTGACATTTTCATCCAATTAGCACAGCTTACCGTCATCAAAGAAAACGAAACTTTGAGACTTGTCTGCATGGGAAGAGAGGAGGGAGAAAAACCAACAGGAGAAACCAGAGAGTCAGTTCAGTCACCTTCTGGGATCAACAGGTGGCCAGTATCTTAGATTTTATACAAGCAAAGACAATGACGCTCAAACACACACTCTGTCAACACACACACACATATATAGACACACTCTGGTTAACAGGCACGCACATAAATATCTCTGCTGAACAGAAGCTTCATTTCCTGCCCTCCTTTACCTCATGCATATTAAATATCATTTTCCAGAGAAAATCCCTCAATGTCTCGTCTTTGTTGGGCGCAGAGAGATCTTATCTTGATTACTGTCTACAGGCTATTACTAAAAATTGGATTTTATCACTGATAGCAGTTATGTGTTCGGCAAGTGCAAAAGAAAACCCAGAGACGTCAATGAAGAGATCAAGATGAGAAAAATGACACGTGTGGCCGAACCATTTTTCATGTGGTAAAGAGCCTGAATTAATGGCTTCAATTTAGTATTCTGATCATTCCCGCAGAACGTTACAGAGATTTTTTACAGTGAAAAGTCACGCTGCCGGCCTGGAAGAGATACATTATTATTACAAGAAGGCATAGTAGATGAAAAAAAAATACATAGCACATTTCCTGTTGAGCAGAGTTAATCATATGCAGGATATTTACAGTAGCTCCTGTCAGAAAAAAAGCATGCATCTGCACAAAGTTTAGAAAAACAGATAAGTAATAATCACCCTGCTTTAACAGCTGCTTGTGCAAAGGTCACAGACTGTAGAGATGATGATGACAGTTATATTTTCTTTAGACAATTTTGAGCATATATGAGCCCCTTTTTTAAGAAAGAGGTCCACCTCTTGAAATCTGTGGAGCTTTGAAATTCTGATTGACTGATTTTTCAGTTTGATTTGTGCTGGCAGATAAAAAAAAAAAACAAGCAAAAGAAATATATAACACAGGAGGATTATGCAAATCGAGGCAAAGTGAAGAGCCGGCGGGATCGATCAAAGGTGACAGCAATTTAGGGAGACATTATGGTACAGTCATCACAATCAGCAGCGCACATATATATCACCGAGCACTGTAGCAGCTAACAGGATCACAGAGGAAGACAGGAAAATACAATTATACAATCCATTATTACTCAAAATATTGACAATTAGTCATTCTGTAGCAGCCGCTCATCACTATTGTGAGCACCGTCATCATCTTCAGCCTCCTATAATCATTTTAACACTTGGAGTCTTAAAGCGTGAAGTATTATTTTTTAATTAATAGGAGCAGGTTTAAAGAAGTGGCTGAATATTATTATTATTATCAATGCATTGCATCATCAGCAATGCTGTTCGTTATCCCTCTGCACAATGTGTGCTCCATCCATCGCCGAATCCCAAGACAAAAGTGAAAAACAGCACAAGTTGGTTCCTCTGTACAAGTTATAGCAGGACTAATTATCTCTGTGGGCTTTTCATCTTTTTCATTTTCTGTAATTCTCTGTTCTTTCTGTGCCCGTTATAATCTCGCCCTGTTCTCTTTATCTCACAGCTGTACAGTATTACACTCCAAATGAGCTGCTCCGCTCGCCAGCCGTATCACCCCGCTGTGGCAGAGTGAACGTAGATACGGCAGAAATTAATACCTGAAGAGATGTGTCCCGTTGATAACATACTTACGTGCAATATGAATGTATTCCCCCAGGAAGAGCCTTTGTTCCTCCCCGGGAGACACCCCCCTCCCCTCCCTCGGCACTGACACAAGTGTTTCACATGTGATTTTAATTCGGGGATCCTACATGTCCTTCACTCTGAGTGGAGGGAATTAAATTCAAAACAAGATGCTGAAGAAATAAGAAATCAATCTTTTGAAGTGGTGCACATTCTTATACTGCAGAATAATTAACAATAACACTGATCCACAGACTGCTCCGTGATGTGAATGTATATTTGAATATCTAACTTAATCTGCTCATAACCGTGAGTATCCTTTCTGTAAATATTTCTGTATGTTAAAGCCATTTTTTTAGAAATGATTTGATAGCTTCAGTACAGTAATCCTGCTCATTTGCATGTTTCAAACTGTAAACCTTTGTCATCCTCATTTGTTGCATAATTGTGGAAAAGTTACATCATCTTCCGTGCAATAAATTATCACCTAATACTCATCAACTATTCTCCTATTGCTTCTGTTGCAGTTAATGCATTTCCCTGGAGTGGAATCAGGGAATTTGTTAGTTAGTTAACTACTTTTATAATGATGCACACATAACTACAGTTGCTTTAATCAGCAGAGTGTATGCTAATATGTAGACGCAAATATTTCAGACATCTCAAAAAAACAACAGTATTTTGTTGTGCTGGTTGAATAGAGCTACTTAGCTGCAGATATTGGTTTTGGCTGTCTCTCTTTGGCTGTAGATTATTATTCATTATTATTATTATTATTATAATCAAGTATCACTAATGTATGTTTTCCACTTTATTCCTCTACGTTGCTTTATCCAGTTTTCAAAATTCAGTGAAACCCCCTAAATGCTCAAATTGATTTTCAGAACATTTCCAGACAGCCCAGACCTGCGCAGGAAGCCTTTTTATTAAGATGGCAGCCACAAAGAGAGGGGGGAAAAAAGTCTCTTCTGTTGCCTCTGAGTGGGGTATTCTGGGAGAGAAACAGTCAAGTAGCCGCAGCCACCACAGCTTGAGAGTCTCAGAGAGCCATTTGAAAAGCTAAGTGAGTGATCGATGACAGAAGTCAATTATCACCTCGCGGATCTGTCAGAGGCGGCTGTGCAGGGCGAGCGTCACACACCACCCACCTCTGACTAACCATCAACAACTGCGGACACCAGCCCAGCCAGACAGGAAAACACTGGAGGCAGAGTGTATGACAGGCACGACCATTACCTCCACATGCTCGGATAGAGGCAGGAAAACCCCTCTCCTGCATCTCTTAAACCTTTAACATTTGAGTGTACTGAATAAAATTAAATATTTCTTCAATTCTTTGTGGCATTAATGAAAGTCTAATTTGACAAATAATTACTTTTGTGAACGCAGTGTTCGGTACAGCTTGCAGCAGAGAGCGAGGCTTCAACAATAGCTAGATGCTGTTATGTAAGAGGGCGGATTTCTCCTGCTCTAATGGGCTGAGGAGATTCGCCTTAACCAAGAGGCTTTGCTACTCAGCCAAAAGGACCTGTGCTGAAGGGACTGAGCTAATGTGACAGGGATCTGTAAGCCGACAAATGGGCACCAAACCTGGAGAAAGTATTTCACACTCCGGATGTGAATTTATTCATTAGAAGAGGTAAGGTGTGTGTGAAACTTTGAGCATATCTTTCACATTTTAGACACATAAACCTCAGATTTTCACAACCCCAATTCCAAAAAAGCATATAAAACCTTATTGTCCTATGTTCAATTTAATACAGTACGATGACAAGATATTTAAAGTTGAAACTGATTAAAAAAATGGATACATTCTGTTTATATTTCAGATTATATTTCAAATTCAACCAAAATCAGGGTTGTTGGAAGATTATTATATATAAATGTGCGAGAAAACTATTTCAGTAAAAATTATTATGATTTTAGCTTTTGGCAATCTTCTAAAATAAATGAATTTTGTAGTCTGAAAATTGTTTTTCTCCCTCTGAAACTGATTTAACATGATTTTTTTTTGTGACCAAGAAAAGTGTCGACCTGCTGTAAATGGCACCATGTTGCAGTGGTACAAAGAATAAACCAAAAATATTGAACCCCTTACCGTGCATGGACACGATTTTGTTATCTTAAATTTCCAGTTGTGCAGTTCTTCGTGACTCTTGTCAACAATAAAAAAGTAAACATGTATTTTATGCTTAATGTGTAGTACAAACATTTGACAGTTTCCTTGGAAATGTTTGATGTCTGCACATGTAAATAGCTGCCAACAGGATTCAGCATGTTGAGCTCTATTTGTGTCCACTTAAAAAAGCCGCGGGGCAAATGGACAGCCTCGATTCAAACATCACAAACTCTCCTTTGGGTCTTAAAAGCTTCTTGAAGCATTCTCAAGTCTATCTGACAATCCTGCTGCTGAGCCCGAGGTGAAGCTATTTTTCAGGTAGGTGTTGACATGTGCAGACGTCAGATGTTTTTAGGTCAGGTGTCAGATGTTACGGGGTCTGGGTCTGATTGTGCGCAGACACAGATGGTACAAGTTCTCTGTCTTATTGTGTTCGGTGTGGTTTATACTGCTGCTTTTTGCTGCAGTTTATACATGCGTGTCGACAGGTGCGCTGCTTACCGTTGACCTCCTGTGCTCCTGCGTCTGTGAAAAGCATGCTCATCACCTCCTCGAAGTTGCAGCTGGGCTCGGATGCATGGCTGTCCTGGCCCACGTGGTGCAACATTCTCTTCAGAACATCATCCAGGGAGGCAGCGGTCTCATCCAGCAGGATAGTGGCTCTTGCCAGGAAACCATCCAGGTCCCGGTGAGCCCGAATCTCCTCCTCAAAGTTCATCAGCTTCACATACTGTGGAAAAGATTGAATTCCTTCAAAGTCTGAAGTAGTTTTATTTGAGATTTCTGTGCTGATTCTGCCAATCAGTGTCATTTTGAAGACCAGGACCAATCTTCAAAAAACATCTATTAGACCCAATGCATAAATATCTTTCAGCTGTTTGTCTGTATCTTTGATTTGAACTATTGAGACACTATATTAAATACCAAAATATAATGTGAGATGGGTGAAATGTACGATGTCTCTCATATTACATTTGGGAAATTAAAGTCCAGGTAAAAGTCCGTATCACCTACCAAACTATATTTTTTTGCTTTACCTGGCAACAAAAACTGTTAAGCTAACTGTAGCTAATTTTAATTTTTTCTGCTGATCAGCGTTTCACAATGTCATTTCTGAGAGCAGCTAACTTAACGTTTTACAGGATAATGTACAAAGGTGAACAGACAAATGGAATTAGGAAATTAGGAAACAAGACACAAATAACTAAATTCCAAAAAAACTATTCCTTATCTTACCAGATAACCTCAACTGAAGAAAGAAGAAACACACAGAGATACTGCAATAACATTATGTGATGTCCCAGAGGCTTTCTTGTTACATGATCCCATCCATGTGGTCGTAGGATTTACGTGTGATCTTTTCTACTTTCAAAGCCAAAGACCATGTATCAATAAGGAGTGGGAAATCAGATTTCAATGGGACTGCTATGAATTTCCCGGCCTCACATAAAGCTATTTCCATAAATTTAATCTGAGAATTAGCTGAGGCCCAGCTGGCCACTGTGAAATTCTCTATTAAGCAAATCTCAGGATCTAATGGGAAAGTGAGTCCTGTGATCTTGGCCAAGGTGTCACGGCATTCATATCAAAAAGGGCTCACACTGGAACGAAGATAATACAGAGCAGAGAGGAGCCGACCTCTGTACCACATTTGAAGTTAATTTTTGACAATTCAGATTTGGATTTATGTAATTTCTGAGGGGTGAGGTACAGCTGATGGAGGAGAATATAGTGAATCCGCCCTTACTAGGAATTAATAGTAGCTGACAAACTGACAATCAAAGATTTGGCTGTCAGGCGACTGGATGGAAAGACCAGAGATGTGGGAAACAAAAGTATAGAGCCAGGCTACCAAATTCCCCAAAGTTAGTTAAGAAATTTCATGTGGCAAAGCAAGCTGAGTGTAACTGAGACAACATTTATATTATCAAACTTTTAAGTGAACCACTCACAGATTGGGCCACAAGTGTTAAAGTGCCCTACAGCTTTGACCTTAAAGTATCCACCCACACCTCCCCTGAGACAAATACTGTCCATTTTTAAATAGCAGCACACAAAACAGACGCTTCACTCCTCGAAAGCTCATCAACACCGGACCAGTGGTGTCTGCGAGTCACCTGAGGGACAGACGAATGGGCAGAAAGAACAACACAGCTCGATTAAGAGCCCAGACACCCACCAGTCCTCGATTTTATTGATCGTGTGATTGACAGAAATTCTGAAGATGAGTGGATTCCCTGCTGTTCTTTTTAAAATAAGACAAGCTCTGAGCTGAGTCCATGTCTCCAGTCTCTGGAGCTATTTGTGTAGAGAGCTCTATAAATAAATTTGATTTGTTTGTACGGTGCATCTGTCAGGTTTGAGATTTGATTTTGCTTCAGGTCAAGTGATTGAAAAGGTGTGAACTGCAAATTAATTGGCATTATTTTAAGATTAATATCTAGTCAGATGCACTGTGAAAAATGAGTGCTGTTGTGGTCCATACTGTCTACACTGGATAGAATATTGGGACAATCTTTTATTATGCTGAGAAAGAAACAGAAAGGTACGCAGCTGTAGCAGAAACACATCAAAATTAATTCCAAATATAGATCACTGCAAATAAATAGATCCATAACAAGATTCTTGGCAGTGAGGAGAGGATGTGACCATGTGAAATTGATAAAAAACAGAAGGAGAGAGCAAACAAACAGAAGTGTAATACAGAACGGGGAGATTAGTGAAAAGAAGCAGGCAAGCTGTTGGCAGGAACAAGGCATAACAAACTGAAATCTCTGACAGCCTCGTACTGACGGCTGACTCCTGACAGTCGTGGTCACCAGTTTAAACTAATGCCCTCTGGGTGCTGCTTTAAACTCCTAAACTAAACTGTGGAGGAAGAGAGATACAGCTTACCTGCAGGGCAGAACATACAGCAATCTATAAATAATACTCTTATTTTAAAGAAATGCGTCAGCTTGGTTCGCTCGAATCAAGGTGGAAGTTTTATTGGTGTTTCTTAATTTGATGTTTTGAGTATTCTCACCGTGCACTACAACATTTAATTTCAGTCTGGCTTTCATGCTCACTCGTGTTGTTTCTTTACATGATCTTCTGGAAAATATACATGTTGGCCTCCCACAAGCATTTATTTTTATTATCAACTGATCAGCCATTTTATTGTCCCATTACATTGATTAATTATTCTCCAAAATGTCCATCAGAAAACCAAAAAACAGTGTCCAAGGTGACATCTTCAAATGTCTTGTTTTTTCTGCACAGCAGCTTATTACAACACTTATTCATGTTTCTTGTTAGTCAGCACCCTCTACTGGCCAGAGTAAGTGTGGCGGAAGCAATGACAGAAGTGAGGATGTGGAGTATAAAGAATAACAAAGTCCACTTCAGGATGAGCTGGTGAGTGGGACACAACGTCATGAGAAAAAATACTTTGGCACCAGATTGATGCCTACATTCTGAAAATGTGCCAGTACTTGCTTTTCTTATTTTTTATTAGACAAGCTTGATGGAAACATCAAAGTTTGATAGATCTTTTGAAAATGCGCATATTTCTAAGTTGGCCTCATGTTTTCTCATGTTTGTGGCCAAAGTTTTATTTATTTTTATTTTTTTTCGCCTCGTTTAGCATCCTCTGGTTTCATTATTTTTTCTCTCTTGTGCAATCTTTACTTATTCTACTGTTTACTGACAGATGAACCTACAGCAACACATTACCCTGCCATCTTCTGACCAAATTAAGTTAATGCCGGTCTTTTTATTTGCTCTAAACCAGTTTATGGAAACTTCCTTAATGAGACATTTCAAAATTTTGCTTCAAAATTCGAGTATCTCCACCCCCAGCTTGAGAACCACCATTGCAAATTGCGCCATATATTTCTTGAAAGCCAATCAGAGCAGACTGGGCTTTTTTGGGAGGAGGCTTAATAAAACCGAGTATTTTAGACAGAGGATGAATGCAGACATATTAAGACAAACTGTGCGAGAAAAATAATTTGTTTTTAAAACATAGAAGCAAGCAAACATGTTCTAGGGAGACCACCAAATATGCAAATTTGCATTAATCAGATTTATTTAAGAAAATTGAATTCCGATTCTCTGCTTTCACTCAGTCATCTGAATACACTAGCTATTGTATATGTCTGATCATCGTGACTTTCCTAAAACCAGCTGCTATCACGGAACAATACGAGCGAGCAAACAGTGGAGAGGCATGGAAAAATAAACAGCAGCAGACAGCAGTTTCACAGAAGATATTCACACTGACAGCAGAGCTATTCAGTTGTCAAGCATATCTTACATAAATTGGATTGGTTTTTACAAACCTCAGTGTGCTTCCAATGTGCACCGTTGAGCTGTGGGTTATTACAGTATGTAGGGAAATATAAGCAGGAGATTTGGATGCGGTATTGGATGACAGTCATGACTCAGCCGAAAAATTTTATTAGAACATCTCCAGATGTAATAAAACATAGAATACTGACTACGACTAAGGACTGAGGAAGACCACGGCGCTGACGAAAATATTCTTTCTAGTCTTCCTTTGAAAGTAATTTTTCTACTTTCACTTGCAATAGTTTCAAAACACATCAAATTCATCATTTTAAGGAAAAAATGTTGCTTTTAACAAGCGTTGTGTTGTTTCCTGTGATATATACATATACATTTTATTCTCCTGCCCATCTTGACTAGCTATTGTATCTCAACTGGACTTTCCTGGTTACATGAAGGTTGAATAATAAAATAAAGTCAACAAAAATATTAAAAGGCAGCAGCCATCTGGTGCGCAGGGGGTGAACCTCTTCTCAGATCTGCAGTGGGAATGACTACAGAGCTGTAGTCATTATCCCCTCAAACAGCTGAACATGAAAATGGGGCTGATTCTGATCATTATCAAGGCTGATGACTGATTTACTGGGTCTTCCACTTGTAAATTTGTATTAAGCTCAAATAAAGTAAATGCCAATGTGAGAACTAATGTTGGATCACTCTTGTGATTAAAATATGCAACATTGTACGCTTCGTTCTAAGATCTATCTGAGATGGAGAATTTAAATCTTGTATCTGAAGTCAAATTTGTAATTGAGCCGAACTGCACTGACAGATGGCTGCACTCATTATCAGCAACATGCTCAGTTCTTTGACAGTGAAACCACCCCCTTTATACTTTAGTAAATATTACATTACACTTAACTCTTGGATATTTCTGCTTACCTTTCTTGATGTGTTCAGCAACACACAACCAGAGTCGTCAGCATCTGCGAAGGAACAAGACAAGAGATACAATTACACAACTAAAGAGTGCCGTTATAAATGATCAGCATAGCTTGTGAGGTTGTTGATAAATTTTTTGATACCACATGATTGACATGATACATTCAAATGCATAATTATGCGTATTTATGCTTTTGATTGCATGGAAAGTACATAAGCTATAAACAACTGACCAGATTTTGCATTTGTTTTATTTTGTATTTTATTCATACTTTATATACACATGGAAAAACTTAATTATTTTGAACATTATTACACATGTGCTGTAACCAATCTAATTTAGCCAGTCACATCGAGGGTAGCCAGCCTTACATTAGTTAGGCAAACGTTGGTCAAGTTACTAGTCTGTCACTTGAGGATGAAGAAGGAGAATCATCTAAAGGTCTTTTGTCAATTGTCAGTTTTAATGGAGTTAAATAGCAGTACAGACTCCTTGCAGTCATTAGCTGAAAGATTAATAATTTTAATTTTATTGATGGGGGATTTTCTTTTTTGTTCCTTTGAAGCCATTGTTGGTCAGATTGAGATGGTTTGAGGACGATGGTTTTGGCCTTGGGGGCTTTACTTTACCACACCGCAGACTGTGTGATCACATCACTTGAAGTGATTGGCTGTGAACAGAACTACAACCTACAAATAGTCATATTTTCATAGATCTGACTACTAAAAGAATCAAATGCAGGTATTGTTTGACTGCTTGACTTTGTATTGGGTTATTTCGGCCAACACCCAGATCTACAGTCAGTCAACCATCTCTGTAAAATGACTACAGGCTTCCCTGTAGATAAACATTTTTTTTTATCAAACACTAATAATGGTATGACTACAACTTTAGAGAGTCCATGGTAAAGAGATGACAGGAAATTAAAGGAGACAGAGATGGGGAATGACATGACTTGAAAGCAGACCTGAACTGAGAACGTTCTTGGCCACAAGGGCACCCAGAGACTCCAGCTTTCAAACAATATACAAGCATTTGCTTTTGTTGAATCAGAATATTACATGTTAAAATGCTTAGCATTGCTTGATGTTCTCTATTTGCATTTAAAAGCATGTTCTAAGCAACGGAGCATCCATTATTGATGTTCGAAATTCTGAAATAAAGATCACAAGTAACAACCACTCAGCCAGTACAGAAAAGGAGCCTGAGACCTTTTTTTTTCCTAAGTGATGAAAATGTCAAGAGGCAAGTCTCTAAATGCTCTCATTGAACAGGGATTGGAAGTTCTCTGCTGATAAGGTTTTAATACACACGTCTGTGGGGCTGAAGCGAGCGCTCAGATAAAGTACAAAGGTCTGGATTTTCCCAGTGTCAAGAAAAAGGGAGCAGGAGGAAAAACCTTTTATGTTACAAAACAATACGGGGACAAACCAAGGGAACGAGGTTTTCAACACACTTCAGTCCCGTAACTAGCAGATTCAGTACCCTGCTGACTCTCATAAAACAGTCCGCCACTGCCGTTACATAACGCAGTTATCGCCGTTTACTGTGGGGAGGACGTTATTAGGTTACCATGGGCTTTCCTACTCTGCTCCACGTGATGCACTATGTAGGCTCCGTCTGGAAATCAATCAGAGCTTAACTCCTCCCTCCAGCGATGGAAAAGCAAGAAAACCCCCCTTTAACAAGCCAATAAGCCTTAGGAAAGCACCGGGATATCATAATATCAATAATCCAGCCACAAGTGAACATGTTTGACTGCAAGTCCTCAAGAAAAAAAGGGAGGGGGGAAGCTTTACTCGCCATAGCAAACACCTTGGCATCATAAAACGCTGCAGGCAGCAGAGGAAGAAAGCGAGCCCCAGCCCCTACCTCTATGATGAGGCTGTGGCAGGGGGCACGTGTCGTGTGCAGTGGATTTGGTTCATCAAAGCCTCACAATCAAAAAGCACACGGCTGGGCTGATCCGCTCCCAGAGGGGAGAGCGAGCTGCAGCTCTAATTGCTGTCAGGCTGCAGCCGTAAGGAGATATTCATATATTCATATAAGATTACCTCGTCCCCGGTGATCACCTCCTTCTAATGGCCTCTGTATGTCTCAATATACTGTGTGGCTTAAAGTAATCCAGGAGAATTTCAGGGTTTAGGGATTAGGGAGAGGAAGTGTTCAAATGTGACATGGGCTTGTTTCCCTGCTCGCTTCCTTATTTGATCAATGTGGCACTACAACTGTTGATTATATTCGGTCTGCCACAAGTGTTACGTAATCTCACAGTGGAGTGTTGTATTATTTTAGTCATTAAGGGTTGCAGGGTGGTGACTGAGGAGAGCTGAATTACTGTGTGATTGGTAAGTGTCCTTTGGTCGGCGCTGGGCAGCGGGTTTGAAACAGTATATGCATTTCAAATGTGTGTTTGAAATAAAAAAAAAAATTAATTGGTTTGGCTGTGTTGAAGAAAATTCAATTTAATTTAGGAGCACAGGTTCATATAATTTTTTTCACTTTTAGGATTGTTAAAATGCATTTTCCATCCATCTCCCTAACTCTGCTTCTCACATTTGATGTGTTATTTCGTTTGCAGGGATGTATCGGATGTATCACTCTCCTCTATGGAGAGTGAGGAGTTACTGCAATCTGAGATTCATAAGCTATGGATACATCACTAGTTTGAAACTCAATCAAAAGCTGCAAAATAAACCAGAACAGACCTATCTGAGAGTGAAAACACACTATAACAACATAGCAGATTCAACCACTAACACACTGTCAACCATTGACAGTTACAAGCTAAAAAGCTAAAAGATGCTAACGACACTTTCTATCATTTCAGTACCATTCTGATACATCTGCAAGCTGCCCGTTTTTGGTGCACAACAGCCTCCTCATCTGAGTCTCAAGGCACAAACATGTCGAGCTGAATCTCTCCAAAAATGTCCTTCTAAGAGAGAAACTGGACCAGACCACTGCAGATCTTAAGCTCTTTCACTGGTCAAACTGGTGTGAGCAGCAGTTTTTATTTGGGACAAGTAATGTTAAAATATTAACCATAGCAGAGTGTCTAGAGGCGGGACTTTAAATTATGTAATACTTTAATAGTAATTAATGAAATACATTTTGGGTTTTTTTTTTAGAATCTTTTGTCTTCATTTTATCTTCAAGAGTGTATGTCTATGAAACAGACCCTCATACAGTTATAAAGGTCAAGTAATGACCTTGTTCGAAATCTAAACCCTCAAGTTTCCAGAGTGAGAGACGCCTGTCCTTCCTCATGACTTTTCCACTTCAGTATTCAGCCAAATTGATTGAACTGAAATGGAACTGAGCCCAGCGCTGGCAGATATATAATCATGAAATCAATTCTATTTATGGAGAGCATTTGACAGCTTTATGACAAAGTTCTCTGAAGAGAGAAGAATGGATAAGATTATGTCAAAACGATTAAAACAAGCACAGACAACAAACATCCTTGTATTACCAGCTGACAACATTTCCCGTAAGCTCTTCAATTCCTAATCTTCAACACTCACTTAAATAACTGTCATCAGTCATTTGTTTGATCTTTGCCTGATGCCACTTACACCCCGATACTGAGCAGAATGTATCACTGCCCTCACATGAGCTTTCTGCAGATACAACCCTGATTCCAAAAAAGTTGGGATGCTGTGCTAAAAGCTATAAAAACATAAAAACCTGTGTCAGGGAGACTGTTTCTGACTAATAAGTCATAGAGTTTTTCAAAGCACCATAATTAAACTCGGATTGAAAGATTATTAAAATATGGAACAGTAATACTAACCCCAGGAAATGTTACCGTAGTTTATCGCGAAACCAGTAACCATTTGATCTCTAACTGCTAGCTCGGCTAAGACAGATGCCCTTGAACTGGTCTATAGTAATATTACATGACTTCTAGGCAGGCCTGGCCCATTCATGCTCACTTTTCTCTGATCACACTACACCTCCGACAGGTTTGGAAAAGACCAGTTAAAGTCAAAATACTGCTGAATAAACCTCTGAACATGTATCTGCCTCATCTATTGTGCATGAACTTTTGTAAGTGCTTTAGGGCATTGCTTCGAAGACATTTTGATCACCCCGCTAAAACCCGACAGACCATTTTACAGGGTTGAGTGTTAATATAAATAACAGCAGGGCACTATGTAGTCCAATCCAGAGTGTCAGGACACAAATACAAAATACAGAAAGTTGTAGTTACATAGTTTATTTTTTTACTCCTTGTAAGGGTAAAACTGCTGTCTTTTCCTGTTCATAATGGATTTCCTCTTCAGCTTCTGTTGAAAGTCGAAGAAGGAACATTTTTAGTCGGAAGAGAATCTTTTTCTAAATGTGTCTGCCACAGAAAAACCTAACATTCAGCACTTTTACAGAGAATATTTTCCTTTTGAACATTTTAGCTGCACCAAAAAACAAAATGAACCTAGAAATGCACGGTGCATTGCCAGCAGTGGTTTGAAAGTTGTTGTTTTTTTTTACTGTGAATGGGTCATTTACTACGGAATTCACATCTCATCTTATTGAAGCTGTCACTATTTTTTTTCTTTATTCAGACAGTGATGTGACAAACCTCGCCTCATCATCTTTGTTTTCCTGTTGTCTCCGAGAGACAAATTCATTGCCACTAAAATCCACTTCATCATTAAAATGTGCCTCTGCTCATCTTATTTTAATGCTGGAGACTAGTTTTTTGTTCTTTGTTTTTTTTGTTCATGCATATACAAGTTTGATGATTTAGTTTTTTTTCTTAAATAGAAAACATGATAATTACAAAAATGAGACGAATGAGCCTGCAAGGAAGACGAATATTCTGTGTTAAAAAAGAGGCTGATGCTGAGCTTGTATTAAGGACATTATTATAAAGAAAATCTCTTTAAATAACTCAAATAAAAACGTATCATTAGTGTGATGCCGTTAAATATAACAGGCACAATATCAAAAAGGTCAAGATTGAATACTGTCCCAGAAACGAGGCTGGCATGAGACCAGAATTATAAAAGCATCCAAACTATGACTCCATTTTCTCCTGAAAGAAGCCACAGTTAAACATAGGGAGAGATATGAATTAATTATAACAGACAGATGTTTTTGAAATTAGATTTAGGTAGGAGCTGCTGTCTCTGGGTCTGATGTAATCACTAAGCTATTTGCTTTTCCACACCACTGCTTATTTAGCCAGACAGGATGTGATTAAAAGTCCTGTTCAAGAGTCTTGCATTGATTTGATATGGTGGACATATTCCACAGTGGCTTACTAACATGGAATAATAAAATAACATAATAACTTGTGACATAAATTAAAAGCAGAAACAGGCACGCAAACAGCTAATGATGCTGGGGTCAAATGTATGTGACAGCTAGACTTGGGAGGGAGGAGGGAGCAGAGGGGGCAGGGATAAAAAGCAAACGCACTAATCAACATTCAGCTGTGCTGTCAGTGAATAATGCACTGAAATTCTGGGCACAGACACTGTTGGGCATGACAAACATTCTGCACCTGCGGGTGAGAATTTTGCCTGCTGACAGCAGAGAGAATTCAACATTTTACAGCCGTATAGAGGGAGAGGAGAGTGGTATCAAACACTGCCAGGATTAGGGGTTCAGCTCCCACTAAAACCAGTGCAGTGAATCAATGACTGGTGTAAACAACATGATATATAATTTATCTATAATTTATCTACTGTGTCCTCTTTCCAAGGTGGAGAGGAGGTCATGGAGATCTTTTTTGTGACACCTGGAAGCTGCTCAACATCCTCCTGGATCCATTTTCTTCACATATATTTAAATGTTTTGCATATTTTTTGGATTCTTATAATTTGTTATTGTTATAATTATATGCAAATGACATCTACTACATGTCTGTTTGTCCTAAGAGAGGGATTCCTCCTCTGTCGCACTGTGTGCTTGTGCTTTTTTTTTTTTTTTTTAAATTGAGAGTTAGAGACTTAAAACCCCTTGAGGCAGGTCTGTAATATTGGTACTATAAAAGTAAAATAGACTGAGGGATTAAATGTGCTTTTGCATCAATGTGATGAACCTTCTTCATTTTTCAGGTGTGATCAATATTTAAACTGCAGTTAAAACCTAAAAACTAACAATAAAAAACACAATATATTGCTAATACCTGTTTTAAACAGGTTTCAAACTGTTTTTGAATATACCAATTGGATTCTGTCAAGTCTTTTTGAAATATTCATAATTGTTTTCCTTTATTCTCAAATTGAAGACAGTAGACCTTTTTCACAGCAGATATTTTGACTTGTCATAGCAGGAAAACAAACGTACAACTAGTTTCGTTAACAGTGACTCCATCAAGTGTCCAAGTGAGCCGTGACAGTGAGCCCGCATGCACAATATCAGCACCATGCAACTCCGCAGTCATTTTTAATGTCATCTCTTCCTGCTTTTCCATCAATTATCCCTGTGCTTTTCCTACTATGACAAGCCGAATTGTCTGCAGAGAAAAAGGTCTATGTGATCACGTTTCTTGTTTTTTTAAGGTAGTTTACTCACATTTCCAACCACCCCACATGTTTTTTTTAGAAGTTCCTCATTAGATTTTTCAACGTACTATTGATATTGTTGTGTGGACTGGTGAATAAGAATAGGCACTTACACGCCTTGTTTACACAACAGGTATGAAGTGGCTGGAATTGTGATATTATATCATTTACATTCATCATAAAAACTAAATAATTTGTAACCCAATAAGCTCTGGAACCATCAATAGACAAGCAAAAACCAGGCTTGTGTATAAAGATGCTGACCTGGAGAAAGTTGTTTTATTTCCAGCCTTATTTTTACATCCTGGCCCAAAGGTCCAATCACCACCCACCTGTTCAAATGTACCTTAATGAGCTCTAGCTGTATAATCTGCTCTGCTATGACCGTTTACACTCTGCCTCTCTAGTATTTTACACGCCTGTTTTAGACATTCATAGCACCTGTCCAACTTGAGAGACAGAGTTTCCACTGCTGTTTTCCTCCTCTAACTTGTTCCCAGCTTGCACCACTTCAACTCTCTTGTCAGCTGCCTTAAGTGTTACTATGTATGGAGAATGAGCCCGAGTGACATGGTCACCTGTCACATTCAAAGGGAACGGGCATCTCTCCGTCTGTCCTTCTCTCTCCCCGTGGTGCACCTTTGACTGTTGCTGTGGCAACGGTAACCTGTTGACTCGTTGGGTTTCTGGTGATGGGGTCAAAATCATCTGCACCTGCAGCTGAGGAGCTGTCTGTCAAGTCAACACCTGCCATCGGGCTCTGGATGGACTCAGACCCTACCAGACCTCTGCAGAAAATTAGTTTAAAGTTGTTTTGAGGATTTTTATTTATTTCTTTTTCTGCCTTTGAAGAATGTTTCTCGTGTTATGATAAAAAACATGAGCGCATGAAGTGCATGGAACAAAAAAAAAATTGAACGGGTGATATTGATCACACAGTTGAACAGCAGAGGAGATTATTGACTGAAAGGGGCAGATTCAAAGGCAAGCGAGCCAATTTTTAACCTTTTTCAGACCTCGGCAAGATGACTGCGACACTTCAGATTCCAGTGAGATGGCTCTACACGGCAGTATGGTATATGAAGGATTTCTGTATAGAAAGTCATAGACCCCGTTTACACTCGTTTTTAAAATTAGCCTTGGCGGATGTGATCACAAGTGGTCTAAATACACGGTCGCCCATAAAGTTGGATAAAGTGTGGTTTCATTTTCATTGTGATATGTTTGGATTTGATTGATTTGAACATATTTTATTCCAACTTTATGGGTCCAAGACACATTGTGATTGGACCACTCAAACCACTTGCTGAGGTGGTCTGGGACACATTTGACCACACATATTTTGTAGTGTAAACGCCAATGTGTCCTGATGCGGTCCTGAGAAAAATACGACTTCTATGCAGGCTGTGTGGTGGTCGTTTTGATGACAAAGTGCCACGGTCGTAAAAATAGACAGGAGCACGGATGTACGTGGTTGGGGTGCAAGTGAAACCTGCATGTATAATCTTGATTTGAGCAGAAGATTCAGTCCAAATAAAACTTGATGACTTGTATCATTACCGGGCCGTTTATGAGGGTATTGCTAGCAAGATAGTAACTAGCGACTCGAGTTGTTGTTGTTATCCGACTTAATAAATGTGAGCGGGGCAATTTCACCTTCCAGCTGAAGCGGCGTAGGTATTAAGGAAATTTCAACACAAGTGGTCTCATCTTTCCACTTGTGATCTGACCGCCAAAGACACATTCTAATACTAAGTGTAAACAGGGAAACCACATCTTCCAGGTTCTGTTTCATAAATAGGAAATCCTCATTACATATCCCATTGACATAAACATGACTAAGAATCCAGCCTTGGAACAGATCTGCTCCCAGCAGCATGTAGTGTGGCTCACTTTATACATTTAGATGAGGGCAGCAATTTTTTGAGGAACTCCACCCCACTCTCTCTCTCTCTCTCCCAGTCTCTCTCTGTACTGACCTGGCCCAGGGCTGATCTGGTTGTCATACAGGTGGATGTCATCTCCGCAGGCGATTGGCGAGTCCTGTATCTCCTCTCGGCCCTCGCTGCCCTCCTCCTGCTCCACCTCCCGCTGCTCTGGGGACACAACAGCACAGGGTCACCTCCTGGACCTCACTGGCTACCAGGCAGGGTAAAAAACTTGGTTTTATTAGTATCATCTTCAGCCAAAGCAGTCATTTAATTTGCTGAAATAACCATCTATCAACACTAGTATGTATATTTTCTAGTGTTTTATTTGCAGAATACACTGAATAAATAACCATTTGGAGGGATTAAGTAAAGGAGATCCTTTAATTAGTATTTGTATGTGTTCGGTCACAATACCAGGCTGAATTATGTTTAAATATATGAAAAGAATTTGTCCCATTTGAATTAAAACAAAAATAATTCTTAGTGTGTGAAAATGTACAATACCAACATGAGAAGTAAAAACTACAATTAAAGTACCCTCTGAAGTCACAAAATGTTTCTACAACAACAAAATACTATGACAAGAGATTCTGTTTTTCTGTGGCAGCTTATCTGATAGATAATGAACCATGTGAACCACTTGTCAAATATGCACTCAGATTTCACAGCAGGGAGGTTGAGAGTAGAAAAAAAGGTTTTAACTACAGGTTACGGTGGGAAAAAAACAGCCTAATCATAGGTTTGGCATATATTTAGAGCTGCAACTAACAATTTTTTTAAATATTTATTTTTTCTTAATCAACCCTTAAAGAGACCCTCCATAGACACATTTTGTCTGTGAACTACTGGGCAGAACGCTAAGGGATTAACCAACATTAATCCTGATGAAAACTACCAAATATTTGTTCATTTTCAAAATTATTATCCCTTTACATGCCAATGTGTTTACATAATGCCATTGTTGTTATCAGCCCGCCACAAAAATTATTTTTTTTATAATTTTGTACAAGATTTTTCTAAATTAATTATATATTTGGACACAATTTGAGAACTTGTGAGAATTATTTTATGATTTTTTTAAATACATGATTTGGATAAATGAAAAAATTTGCATAAATTAATTATTTTATTAGGTTTTTTTTTTTTACACGATTTGATTTGCATATCTTTGTCAAAGATTGCAGCGTTCTCTTGGATTGGATGATATGTGCAATTGTGTGCATATCCACTATGTTGTGAATTTTTTAACATACATTTTCCATTTTATATAGCAGCCTTTTAGGCAAGAATGTACAATTTTTCTCTGCTGATTCCAGTCAAAAAAAAAAATAGTGTCTTGTAAGCAGCACAAACAGATATTATGCAAAACCTATTCTTATTGATTTATCTGGGAGAGATGCATTACTCACTTATTGCATAAATAACTGTAAGCAGAGGACCTCTGGCACAGATTGACAAAGAAATGCTGCTGGTCGGTGGTTGTTTTGAAATGAAGAATGAAGTCTGTCGTGAATCAGCAGGTAGACAGGTTTTTAGATGTTTTTTTTGGTGTGTAATGGACAGGATTTTGTCTGGTAGAAAGCATCACAAGACTCAGCCTGCAGCCTGTTTGTATGACTCATCCCATTTTCTCCTCCTGACACAGCAGCCTCTTAAATCCAATCCTACAGTAACTAGTGGGCTCCCAAATATCATCCGGCGATCGGGCTTGATGCGACGAGAACAATACTGGTGCTCTTTATCTGCTGACCTTATCTGTGAGGAGGCCCCAATTTCAGTTCATTCAGTTTGTCTTGCATCAGGATCATCCCTCAGCACTTGACATTATTTGAACCTCGCTGTGTCGTCGCCTTTCCTGCATCCCTCTGTGCCTCAGACTCACCGACTGGGCTCTGACTTTCAAATCACCTTGGGAGAGAACAGCGGCTGCCGAGCAGAAGGAGCAAATCGGCGGTTTTACTTCAAAACACCATAAATCCAATTTTAGTAAAGGTTTTTAAAGGTTTACTGCATATTAGTATTTATTTTGTTTTTTAAAACAATCTATTCTACCTGCTTTTTACTTACTGGACTAGTTATATCTAATATCACACTCCAATATGCAATTCACTATTCAGAATTAGGGATAATCTTATTAAAAACCACAATCTGGATTCTTTACATAATGTGATTCAAATAATAAATGCAATGCAGATGAGCTGCGCATGAAGCCAAGCTCCCCCCCAGTAAATGTGACCCGCCAATAACAGCATGCAACATGTAGAAGGAACAAGGATGAGAGATGTTTGATATGAAACACTGAATGATTGATGGGTTTCCTTCAAACGGTGTGCAGTGTTCTGCAGCAGCCTTTGACACGTGTTTGGAGCTGTGACATACAGAAACACCACTGAGTAACAAACAGACACACAACAGCTCCAGTTTGCACCATTTAGGATGTTTTTTTACTTTTGTGCTTTGTATTCTGAGAATTACTCGAAGAAGATACGCAACTGCTGCCACTGCCACTAAAATGTCTATAAACTCAGCCATTTAAAGAAAAATTTAAAGAAAAATACCAGTTTTGCAATTATTTTGACTGATATTACGACATGATTTGTAATATTAAAGGGTATAATAGTTTTCACATCACAATATTTAATCTAAAATTATATTCTAATATACATTTCACCAACTTGCAATTTCGAAAAAAAATGTGATTAATTGATCAGCTTAGGATCGTAAGGCAACATCCTAACTGTAAAAAAGTGTAAAATAGATACATAAATATACATTTACTGAATTAATTTTATTTTTAAATGCATGCAGAATTAATAAATTGTGCATGAGCAACTTGAAAAAAATTTTCTGAATTGACAGAAAATAAAATTTCAATGAAAACCCCTTAAAAAATGATCAAAGCTGAAAAGCCGATTAAGATTCCAGTGTATAACATATATAGAATACAATCATAGAATTGAATTGAATAGATCAGCCACTGTTACTGATCTCAACTTCAAACTTTTTTTTTGTTATTGCAAAATGTCAAACATTTACTAGTTTTAGCTTCTCAATAATCATTGTAAACTGAACATTTTTAGATTTGGGAGTTTTTTTTATGGATGACAATTGAGACTAAAAAAGTCTAAAAAAGTAAAAAGGAGAGTAGGAATTTTTACTTTTAACTTGAACAATCATTAATCAGTAATGCAATTTTTTGTGTTCCATTAATATAATAATTATTTCCACACAATTAGTCACCAAGTTTCAAAGGTTTAAAACTTGGAACAGCTCAAATCATCTGAAAAGACATAAACATTACTGTGCTTTCATGAGTAATCAAATCCTCCCGAGCTGTTAAGATGAAGGTCACGTTGGTCTTCCACTGTGTGGAAACTTCCAAGTTTAACACATTGATGACAGCTAAATTACAGGGTTTCCCACTGTGCTTTTAAGTGGGGAATGGCCACCTCGCCTGAACTAAAGACCACCTTCGCTAATAAAAAATTAATACACACGTAAGACAAGTAAGCTCTGGGGAAAAGAGCTGACGCAGTGTTTCAAATAATACATTTTATATTTTTAAATGAATGGCTGTTGTTTAAGTTTTTATTTCTGAACTAAAAAGATCACAAGATAAGTAGCCTCAGGATTTGAGCTAAACAATTTCCTCAGGGAATCCCTGATTCTAAAATCCACATTCAATTATGATAAAAAAAATAAAATAATAAAATGTAGAGTTGCTTCAAAATGCAATACGGGGAAGCTGTGAAGTGAGGAAAAAAAGTCAAGGACAATCCCCTGGATGCATCACTTCAGAAAACACTATACTGAACACCTTGTTTAATGCATCCCTGTGCCCATCAAGGAGATCACACGAGCAGCACTTTTGTAATCATTTCTTCATGCATTTGCTTTTGTAATTCCCACTCTTCACATTGTTTTTGTTGGTGGTTATTGTAATCTAAAACAAACAGAACATGATTGAACCTCAAAATGTGCAGCCATGATCAGATTCAGTCACTCACAGTTGTTTGCCAGGCACAATAAATGAACACATTAATAGTTGATTTGGCTCTGAGACATATTAACTATTAACACGCTAATGAAGAATATAATGACACAGAAGGCACTACTTCCTTCTCCAGTGAAAAGATATACAACAAATATTATTTTCCCTGCTCACAGTCTCTCATTGCCAATTGCATTTGGAGAGCACTGGGCTTCCAGACCAGCCCTCGCTAATGAACCTCTGAGATGACAATGGTGGATAATGCTTACTTGCCTACAATAATGTAATTGCATTTATATCCTGATAAAAGGTTGCCTAATAAAGACAGTTATGTTGGGCTGCAGCAGGGGGCCTCCTGTGATTCTGCTGAGTGAATCTGTGTGTTGCAGGGGAATAATTGGCTGGGGGAGACAGGGATATCCAATGCAAGCATATTCTGTCCTGACTGCTTGTGCTGCACATACTAATTGGGTGCCTCTCCTTGGCTTGAAGGTAATGAAACTGCCGTTATCATAACAGCCGGAGCAAAGTTCATTATTTATATCCAAATGCACTGGAGTGTGAGAGCTGGGAGAAAATTCTGTGTCTAATCTTTCAGTCATATCTTTCACTATGGATATACTGTACAAAGCACATCATTGGCAGCATTCAAATTTAAAAACAAATCCCCCTGACTATCATGTGAGGCTTTTTTTCTCTCACACTGAGCCTCCAACGCATGGATTCCTTGTTATTGCTTTATTTTCCACTGTAGAATACCGTCTGGGGTTGAAATTTTAGTGTACATTGCATTTCTATGTTCAGCTGTTGGCTCAGACTCACCCATTTCTTGAAAGAAGTATCCATTCTTGGACATCCCAGAGGGAGGTGCCTCTGTAGGAGAGAGAGAAACACAGAAAGACAGCAATCACTGAGGTGAAACTGGCAACAGCAACAGACCCTGCAGGGAGCAATTCTCATTTTGAAATAAGATACCCATTATTTGTTATTATTTTTACACAGTAATTGTTGGTATGAGAGATTGATAGGAGCCATTATCAGACTTTTGTTAGACATTCAGTAAGGATGTTTAAGAGGCATTTAAATGTAAGCATAACATGGATCCAGATAGTACCAGAAAGTATCTGCCCCCTAATGGCCATTAAGAGACATGACAATGTTTAATAGTGCACTGAAAAACTCAATATTGCTGTCCAGAAGCAGGCCTGTCATGACAAGAAATAATTGCCATAAACAATATAACTGTCATTTTGTGACCATTTGGAGTCCACACTGACTCCGTCTGCTGATATGTGTTTTGATCTTTTAACTGCATGCTAATTGATAAATCAAGGCTCCCGGTCTGTTTGTGAGCTTCCCCTCACTCTAAGCAGGAGAGGAAATCAAACTCTTATTGACAAATAGCCTGTCATATACTCTGTATATATATATATATATATCTGTTTTGAATTTGTTAACCATATCCACATTTGATTGATAAGACTCCCATTTCCCACTACAGTGGGCTCGGAAATAAAATGAATCAGTCAATCAATCATTCAAACCATACATACAAATGTTGTTGTTTTTTTCGTATGAAGTTGACATGAAAAACAAGTAAATTAGTACAATTCTGCTGTCAGTCAGCCTGGTGAAGTTAGCCAGCTGCTGTCCACTGCAATTAGCTCGCTGTCTGCTGCTGATTGCCACTACAGTGATAAAAGACTGCTATGGCCAGTAGAGGTCTTGATTAAACTGTAGGTAAGACACAAACATCCAACAATTTTTTTCAGGTGCTGGATCACAACATATTGGCACATGCATGTACCTATATATAGCTTGCTCTGTTTTGTGATGGCCACTTGACAATACCTGTCGAAAATCTTTGTTAGATCAAAATGTTGCAGCACAATTAAAATTAGTGGGAGTTTAAACACAGCATGCAGAACGTTTTCTCCAGACTAGTCCCTTGAGGTGTTTGTCACTTGAATGTAAACAGCTGTTGTTCTTGGGCATTTGCTGAAACTACTGATGCTGTATAATCTTGTGTCTTTTATACTACTACATCATACATACTAATATCCAGTAACTACAGTGGCAGCGATACTCCTCATTGAAATTCAATGGATACTTAGGAAATATTTTAGGGAAAGTGGTTTTAATCAGCTGTTGTCATTGGTTGTATGTTGTATGTTGCAAAAATGTAAGATAAAATAACATATGTTAAGATGACACAATAAAAAGAAACAAGCAATATTAGCAAGAAATATAAAAGCATTAACTATTTAAACAAGAAGTAGATAGAAGTATTAACACTTTATGCAATAAGAAATATACAAGTAGAAACCATATAAACAGACAACAACATAGATTACATTTTACATTCCTCTGAATAAGAGTCAAACTAAAAACAACTGGAATTATTAGTCAACTACCAATTTTGTTGCTGAATGTTTTCAGCAATTCATGGTGACTGCAAGTCATTTTGTTAACCTAAAGACACTGTGTACATTTTGCTGATTGATTTGAATGTTTAAATAATGCCTCAAGTGCAAACAACCTCAAGAAGGAAGCCGCCTGACCGTCCTCAGTCTGATGTCCCCGCCAGATTTATTGATATAGTAATAAAATGTATCTGATAAACAGTGAGCATTTAGATTGTGTAAAACAGGCTTGGTATGTTAGTAAAACTCTGCCTCCTAATGAGGCCATATCTGTCAAATACACTCTGTGTAAGAATGAGCACAAACTAGGCGACCCCTTAGTTCAACCAGAAGGCGAAAAGAAGAATTCCCTTTAGGGGTTGAAAAAGTGTTATCAGAAAAATGTAAGGGCTTCATTCCTAACATGTTCATTAGGTAGAAAAATATGTTAACAGCCTCTGATTACATGCAATACACATTCTTTTCAGTAGCAAAGGTCTTGACATTGCTCATACATTCAGTGATAATCCATACTGAGTTTATTGCTTCCAGGCAAGAAATCGTTTTGCAATGGTAGGGTAGAGCTTTTTTTAAAATGGTGGATATCTCCTTTTGGAATTAAAGTTAATCTGGTGAAGAGCTTCACTACAAATGCACAGAGGGGGAATTTAGAGTACAACATTTCAGAGTGTTTGTCACGCGGCCCTGTGGATGCGTGCAGCATGTGGATGGCACAGAAAGACGAGGCAGATACGGAGAGGGGATACTTTGAAGGTTATTGAGACATTGTGGGCTCGTGCTGAAGGAAAGGAAGGGGGGCTGCTGGAGCCGGCTTCAGTCAGGCTTCTCCATCCTGGATGTTAAGCCAAAATGTTTACATATTCGTCCTGTAAGCAAAGATCAACAGCATGTCTTGCAGGTATTTCCCTCCTAAAATTACATCCCACAAAGGGCCACAATCACACACATCCAGTAGCTGTACAAGCACACACACAAACACTGTTCTCTGAAACTATGGGAAACTCTGAAACAGCATTGGGACGTCAAGATATCTCTCCTCCTGAAAGGATTCTTTGATGTGACAAGCATAAAAATACAGAATACAATTTTAATTATACAAAATGTTCCTTCACTCTTGGGGTTGGACTTGGAGGAAAAAAAAAGGAACAATTCAAGAATAAAATAACTGGGGATCCGTTTATCCCCACAACAATTAGCTTGTGTAATCTACACAGGTAATGATGTAGCTGCTTGGGAATGTAATAGATATTTGCATTCTGCGCTGCAAGATATGTTGATTTACAGGTTTTTTAAATCCTGTCTGAGAACTAAGTCTTCCCTGTGGAATACAAACAATTTTTAAGGAATAATTTGACACATTTTGGGAAATGTGCTTATTGCTTTCTTGCTGAGAGTACGATAAGTAGATTCATGCCAACTCATGTCTGAATTCCAACTTCTGGTACCAGTATCAAATGTGAACAGCACCCAAACCTTTTTTTTAAAATCAACTGTAAATATCGCCATATAGCCCCAGTATAAAGTGCTTTTTAAAGTACTGATGTTTCTGCCAATAAGCTACATATTGTAAAAAGTAAATGCCTCACTATTGACTATTTGGATACATAAATTGCCATCACCTTTTTGACATTTGTGTAAAATTTGAGTCATATCTAGCACAGGAATTCTTGAGTTATGGACCAAAACACATTTTGTGTGGTCAAGGTGACCTTGATCTTCGACTTCCAAAATATAATCATAACTTTCTTGAGTCCTAGTGGACGTTAGGGCCAAAACTGACAACATTTCTGATGTATCGTGTTCATGAGAATAGGACAGATGGACTGATGGACAAACCATCTACATAATGCCTCCTGCGATATTTTTTACTGGTATTTATGAGGACAATGCAAAGACCTCTGGTTAGATAAAGCAATAACTTGTTGAAGAGTAAAAGAAAATTATTGAATTTATGGCTTCATTCTTGATTATAGACTGTTTGTTCCTTCACAGTATCAGGAGAAACACCTCCTTTCTGCCTTTTTTCAAAGCTGAGATGAATTGAAATGGAATAAATTGATTTATTAGCCAAAATCTAGCAACCTTCAAGACTGTCAGTCTCACTGTCTACTAATGGAAAAAGACTTTTAAATGTCACAGACCTTTACTGTGGGAGCCTCTCGCAGTAAATGCCGGCACATTATTCTTTTTAGCTGGTATTTCTTTACTTGAAGCTTAGTGATACATTACTTCTATAAAATGGCTGGTTTACAGAACAACTAGTTGTTAGTGAAACAAGGCGGGGACGCTTCCCCCTGGGTTGACTGTGTCTTTTGTTTTCACGAGGAATTCAACGAAAAAATGCCTTTTTTTTGGTTGTGCAAAGTCCCCAGTTGTTTATTTCCCCCACCGACACGGCTCCCTTAAATATCAAGATATAAATCCTTTCCCTCATATGAGTTGTTTTAACACAAACGTGTGGGAATACATTTTTTCCAACCTCCTCTTCTGTTTCTGGATTACTGAGTCTGTTTGATTGTCATGTCAGTCACATAAACATACATTTTCCCTTCACCTTCCTACACAGCGCACACACAGGTCGATCAAATCCCTGTCAAGTAGTCAGCTTACCTGCAGCTGCTGCATTAAACACATCTTTCAGAGCACAAACACTCAGCAGGACTATGGGCCTAATGGATATATTCAGCAATATGTTGTATTTTGCACAGCACTGGTGATTATTTAAGGTTCACTTGATAGGGATGGATGTATTAAACATAGGCCAACTAAAAACAGCTATCCTATACGTATCATAGTGTTTATAGCAGATGCTAAATTGCAACACCCGTCCCTAAAAAGGCGATTGTATCTGCAGCTAAATAAAGTAAATAGTGATACTCACAGCTCAGCAGCCTGAGGCACAGCCGGAGCTCTTGGATCATGATGTCTGTTCTAGTCCAGAGTCTGTTTTACATGTCAGTCTGATGTCTAAATACACAAGTAATGTTTATGTACAAGTCATGACACCAGTCTTACTTGGTTGGGACAAGTAACATTTCAAAAACACAAACAAGAAGACAGTCTGAGCTGAAACATGTCACAGTAACGTAAAGTCTGCATCAGCACAGGGTTAAATAAAGCGAGAGACATTAAATCAGCATGTTCCGCCTTATTAAGAGTACTGCAGTCACAGTTATCATCTCTTATGCATCAGTTTAATAAAGCATAAAATACTGAGTGAGCCAATTTTACAGTAAGTTGTTGAGGCTATTCTTCTAATGTCACATCAGTCTACAAACATTTTCTCCCTGCAGTGAGCGGAAAGTGGCAGACAAACAAAACAAACTTGTATAACTAGAAGAATAAATAGGGCTGAGACGATTATTTTCAGTGTGAATTAATCTGCCGATGATTTTATCGATTTACCCTCTGAGACCTGCAGGAGCACCGTCAATCCTTGCAGATTTTGTGTCTTTCAGAGGCTGTGGCGGCCTCAGTTTTGTAGAAGACTCAAAGCATCCATTGGTACAACCCATGTCTTGATATTTCTTTGGGAAAGAGGGTGAAATAATGCTTGAATATCGAATACAGATACAGAGACAGATAATGGTATTGTATTTTGGAGGAATTTTTTACCCTTTTTCCGAAAATCATGTGGGTCTCCAAGGAATCATGGAAGAATTGCATGAATTTACGATCATAGATGACAAAGGAATGCAGCAACTCCTACAATTTGAGAAGCAGGAATATATATCTATAGTTGCTGCTTTAATTATTTTATAATGGCCGGACTGATTTATTGACTACTGTGAAGATCCTGTCATGTCTGCATAAAGCCGTAGAGAACATTATATGAATGAGACATATAGCTAATGATTAAATCTTATCTTATGTAATCCATATTAGAAAAGGACTTTCTTAAACATATTATAATTAATATTTAGTGGTGGCAGTAAAATCTAAAACAAAACACCACACTGTTACCTAGAGTGAATAAACTATGTTCAAAGCATTGATGTTTAGTACTCCGAGATGTTGGAAAATCTTCTCTATCCTGGAGGGGTTCTTCTGTTGAACTCATTTATTTATGTGGCACACGATGCCAGCTTCCTGTGAACGCCGCGCTCCTGCGTCTTAGTCTTAGAGTGCTGTGATCAGGAGCAGCATCATGAAGATTCATGTGCTCTGCTTGTATTGAGCTGTTTGGCACTGACAGATGCAGAAAGAGATTTAGAAGGATTCAAGGGGACTGCACGTTATCCGTGTACCGGCTTTGCCAGATCAATGAAAATACAGCAGCAGCGAGACTACTCTGTTGTGAGACTCCAAGCTTTACTTTATGAACAAATAAAGACTGTTGTTCTACATGTTAACAGTCAAATACGTTACATTAACTCAAGTGAAACATGATGTTTAAGACCATAAACTCCTACATTAGACTGAAGTTAAATGAGCTGTAGTTGACAGTGCTCTGTTTGTTTTGGTTATGTCTTAGTTTGCTATAATGGGCTGCAAACACATGCAGACAATTATTAAACAGACCTTTACATACTTCATGCTCTGATGGTCTTTTACAGACAGGCTCATTAGAAGTCATGTTGTGAAATCACAAGCAGATTCATTTAAAATGTCTGATTTAAGACCAAACGTCACTGAAAACCTAAAAAAACCCCTTTATCATTTCAGAGATTAAGTTAAAGATACAAAGAGGATGGTTGTCAAGAGTATCCATACATTGATACTTGTTCAATACCATGTTTAAAACAATACTTTCTTAAATGTATTTGATATTATTAAAAGTGCTGAAGACAGATAATGTAGGTTGTCTTATACACTGTAAAAAAAAAATCTCTCCTGCCCTAAAATGGTAATATAATATTCAACATTTTAGAACTACTTTAAAGTATTCATAAAAACCTAAATAACTCAGTCAGGTTGAGAAAAATGCAATGCATGCAGTGACAGTGTAACAGTTACATTTTCATATGTAACTCCAATGTGTGTGTGTGTCCACATCATACCAATCCCTGACATAACCAAATTCTGAGAAACAGAAGTCAGATCTGTGCACAAGACGCAATTACATCATAGCAGAGGCACGCGATGACATGCTGACCCACACAAGCAACATATTGTGCTTCAACATGGGCCCCGCTGCCAAAAGACACTGTCCTCTATGCAACGGCTTGTCAGAATACAAGCTCAGTCAGCCAACGCAGTGATGGTGTTTACAGTGTCAAACCAGATGTGATTCTTATTGGACCGTTTCAACATATCAAGATCATGCAGATGCTTCTTTCCTTTTTTCAGCCTAATGCTTCCACGTCATCAATTGTTTTATGCCATTTACTGCAAATCCATTTCTAATTTGAACTTTTGATTAAAGTTTTTTTTTGGGGCTGATACATAAAGTACTCCAGATTGAGTGAATCTAGAGTGAAAGGGAGAGGTAAATAAAGACGTAATGTTACCTCCCAAGACACCGCTGCCCAGATCAACAAGTTTGTATGTGTTATTGTTTGATTTTAGCTTTTTTAAGTGGCTTGGAACTGACATAACAAACTAACTGATCAGGGCTGCAAGAGACCCACAACTCCTGTTTCCTGCAAGGTAAAATAACACATTTAGGCCTCACAGTCTCTTAGTAAAATTAATAAATGTACAAGAAGTAAATCTCACCCACGCACCCACAACACCAAATGAGAAAGATTCTGTAAAGAGGAAATTCCCCTGTATAATTTTTTCTTGGTCTGTGTTTTTAATTTTATTCCTGAGGTGAGTTTTAAAAGCTTCCTATGGTAACTTATCATTCATAATCAGTTATTGCATCCTTAGTTATTTTATGATGACATAAATGCAAACAGTGGTTAAACCAAAGTCGCTGAACCTTCTCTTCCTGGAAGAGCTGTCTTAGCAGACTTTAGAAGTACAGTCCATGCAAAGAAAGAAAAAAAGAAAAAATAAAGATGCATGATAACCTTCTGCAGAAAAGAGGAAGCTGTGTACATGCAGGCAGGAAGTCAGAACGGGTTAGAATAGCATCACACGTACGCCTCATGCCTTTCACTGATATGCTGCGTGTGGGTGTTTGTGTATGTGAGTCTCTTACTTAGAATCAGACCTTTCATCATTGCCCAACATATGCATGAGGGAAATATCTGTCAGTCAGCAGAGTTTACATGTCACAAACCCACTAGCAAGGCAACATCTGCTCCGCTCATCACTTGATGTAGTGTCAGTACATGCCACATGACAAACTCTTTCTTCCTGATAAACTCAAACCTTCGTCTGATACGAGCTATCTGCAAAAAAAAAAGAAAAAAAAGATAGCAGGCAGCTGCTTGTTGCCTTCGCAGCGATTGTGGTTTCTGCATCAGTTGGAAGACTAGTGACACAGCAAGTAACAACTGTGTGACAAAGACAGACAGAGGGGTGTCAGCTGTGGAAATGTTACCTGAGATGTTCCTATGATTTCTGTCTCTGCAACCACTAATACCCCTGTGGGCGCTGCATCAAACACCAGCCGACCCTTTCCCTCCGCTTTGAATCCCCTTTTTGATCCTTGTGTCCTCAAAAGAGAAAAAAATGTGCAGGCAACATGACTTCCCACAGTTCTTAAGAAAAAAAAAATAATCTGTACCAAGTACATTCAGGGACAGTTTTAGTGATTCAGATGCCCCAGGCAAAAAACTGAGATGAAACCCTGTATTTGTGTGCATGTGCCCACATTTAATACGATTTACCACCTCTGTTACCAAGTCACCGAGTGCCATTACAAATGCAGGCAACCCAGTCCCTGCCTACCTGGCATGACACCGAGAACAAAACTGTTTACAGACAGCTTGTTTCAGTAAACAAAACCAAGTGAGGAGAAGCATATACTTTATAGTCTCATTTCCTTAGACTAGGAGCAAGTGAAATCACAAGTGTCAAATCAGGGCACAAAAGCCTCTGGATAGAACTTGTTTTTGCAATTTTAGTGACCACAGGCACAGGCGCAATCCTGGCGCAGAGTGGCACAATCTCCAAGAGGCAAAAGCAGGATGAATATATATTTTTTAGTGGAAGTACAGTATCAGCGGGTGAAGTTGGGGTAGAGCTTAAATAATGACCGTCACCTCTTATCCCCTTTAAAAGCAGCAGGCGTTTTAGAAGTGTAGAGAGGAGCAAGAAACACATATACATCACCAAAGGCTACTATGGAGCAATAAAAGCCAAACAAAACAACCAAAGAGACGATCAGAAAGAGACACACTGTCCCCAACATGAACTGAAACCAAAGCAAAGGACATACTGTGTATGTCGGTATAACATACAGAATGTTCCTCTATACCAGATGCCAATACTTTCCAACTCCCACAGCCTGTCTGCAGCAATCCTTTCTTGTGACCAACATCTTTATGTTGGTCACAAATACATGTTTTTCATTTTTAAACAGAATGGTCACCCCTCAAAAACATCAATAAAGGGCGCTTGTACAGGCAGCAAAATATGACTCATATTTATATTTTAGATTGTCCTCCCTTGGGTATCTCACTACCATAGTAATGACTGTTGGCGATGTAGGGTTTAAATGGCAGATGCCACTTTTTTTTGTCTTTGATTACACCTAACCAGGACGTTTTCTTGACCTAAATCTACGTCAGTGGTTTTGTAGTATAAATTCACAGAAACTGGCTACATAATTTCCTAAATCAGCTGGTTGCGGTACTATTTTCAGATTGTTATTCAAGGAGGAGTAAAAGGTGCATTTTATTGGGAACTATATAATCCAGTTCAAGAGTGGAAGCATCCTGAGAATGCCTGCTCTAATGATAAATTATATCCACCAAACTGGAAGACTGGTGTGCACAAAAGCACAGCAGGTTGCTCCTATTTAGCTGGATCTGGATAAATCAATGAAGGGATACATTTACTATAAAGGCAGGTACTCATGCTGTTTGACCTTTGTGTAATTACGCAGTGTGTTGCTTAAAGACTGCAGATGTCATACACCTACAACATTCCCGCTGCTGTTTGATGGATTAAAGTATTTCATCAACTGAAAGGGAAGGACCTTATACATTCTACAAGCAGTTGTGGATGACTTTATTGGTAAAACTCACTCGTTACTCTAACCCGGTACAGACTTTCCTTTAATTAGATCAAGATCACGTGTGTTTAGATGTGTATTTAAATGGTCCAAGACAACAGGAAGTCAACTTATACGACCCTTTGTGTGTATATAAACCAGCCACGCTGAAACTGAGCCAACCTTCCTCCCCCGTGCATGCTGATCTACTGCAGGGTACTGTGCTGCAGGTACATGCAAAACAGATGCAGGAACCCCCAGGAGGGACAAACCCTGGAATTTAAGGGAGAGGTGAGGCTGAGAGTCTGAAGTGAAGAGGGCAAGAGATTAAAAGGTGCCCCTGCTGCGTTTGTAGGGGAATCTACGAGGGCTCGGCCAGCACCAACGAGGAGGCCGGGCCTTTTGTTGGCTAATTGTGCCCACAGGCTCTCTTGGCACCCGTCCTCTCTGGAGCCGCGGTCGTTGAGAGAGCCCAGGCGGAGAGGGAATTCCTCGCGATGCTCTGCTCTGGTCTGTTTGCTCGTATACACATTTTAAACAGCAGGCCCACTTTTGGCCTTTATTTGTCTCCTTTTAATTCCCAAGGAATTTTAAAGAACTTCAGTCGGCATGTTAATTACACACACATTGTAAATGGCAGTTTACAGTATGCTTCGCATGGTATTTCCCAATAGTGGTAGGGGCATACTGGAGCCTAAAGTTAGGTGAGAGGTTGTTTGTTTCCTCCAATCTGAACCATACTGAAAAATGTATATATATGTAAATATTTTCTTGATGCATTTCTGCATTTCAATAATTTAGGTTTGGTAAAAACTGAACATGTTACTCGTCATATAGTGGTTTATTCGAAAGAGGTTTGCCAACTTGTTATAGCCTGGCTGTACACCAACAGCATCCTTGGACAAGATACTTAACCACAAATTGCTACCAGGTAGCCTCGGCCACCAGTATGAATGGGTGAATGAGTTCTGTCTGTAGTGTTACAGCGCTTTGAGTGGTCACTAACACTAGAAAAGCCCTAGTGATAATAAATATCTCCGAAATGTTAAAAAGCAGAGAACTGTTAACATTGGAGCTTATGAATACTTAGACTTGTACAGAGTTTCAGTATTCGTCCTCATTGCTAATAGTGTCAGTTGGCATACTTTGTTTTCTGGCATAATTTATGTTACAATATTCTCACTAGCGACAAATGAAATGTCAGCTATAAATAAACAAGTCTAATATACCAAAATGTTTTCTAAAATTAGGTTATTCGTGATTAAAGTAATTAAATAAAAAACTGAGTCAGATTGTGATCTTAAGATCGAAAGTCTAATGAGGTTGTGGAATATTTTTTGTCATATGCACCGAAAGCAGTTTACTTGCAAGTGAAAACCTACTTGCCAAGACAAAAAAAACAAAACACTATTCAGCAGATTAATAAGTGATGAATATGGCATAACTTGCTGCATTACATCAAATCCTCCAGGGGTAAAATAAATGGCTGTAAATGTGTGAATGTGAGCTTCAAGTGTACAGTTTGATAACAATAAAGACATAAACTGTATTTCACCTCCACCTTATCTACTTAGGTGACAGCCAGCTGCAACGACTCTGCTCTAAGCTCCTCCCGAACATCTCAGATCATTATCCTATCTGCGAGGGAACTCCCACACTCCTTATGAAGGAGTGCAACTGTAACTGCTTGTATTTGAGATCTTATCCTTTCCATCACCAGGTGAGGTACAAATCCATATATAACGCTGGCCTCGGAAAGCCTCTTGGTGATCCACCAAGTAGAGCCGCTGCCGAGGGGACTCCTCTATAATCTTGTCCCTGATAAGCAGACACAAATGGATGGACTGATTGCTCAGGTGGGACGCCACCCGCTAACCGAGGTGTAGTTTCAAGCTAAATCTGTTCTGGATGATGTAATGTGTGAGGAAACACGATTTGGCTTGATTCTTTAACTCATCATAACCCCACAAGGTCACAGTCACTTTCATCCCAGCTCCATCAGACAAGTCTTCACTGGCCTCTCATCACATTCGCAGGCTCACACTTTCACTGCCATTTGCCACTTATTTGTCAACACCACCCGTCAACAAAAGCCTTCCTACTGTTTTGTCACGTTTTAGACTCTGTGATGTGTAACCAATACTAACTCTTACATGACAGCAACTAAAAAATGAGACACAGACAGACTGATTTACATTTCAGAAGACAGCAGTAAATAAAATCTCAGCTTTACAGGGACGTTTCCTGTAGATGTTAACCTGCATTTTTAGTCCATATTTCAAACTGCAGTACTATAAAATGTACCCTTTGAAATTACCAGGTTTTCTGCATTAATTTGTCATAAAATCTGATCTGCGTCCAAGTCCCAAGTATAGAAAAACACAATGTGCCTAACCTAATACCACACAAACAATCATAATATTTAATTACTTTTTTAAACACATCCATAAAACATTGATAGTGCTGGTGGAAAAAGTAAGTGAACCCTGAGGCCAATGTCTCCAACAAGAGCCAATAGAGTCAAAAATAATAATGAGGATCTCTTCTTGGCTTAAGTAATTTGTGATGGCCACTTTTCAGTATTTTATGCTAAGTAACTTTTGTAGCAAAGGAATAATCAAATGGAAATAAAAGTAGCTGAAAAACTGATTTTGATTGAAATCAGATTGTCAGATTAATCAGTAATGAAAACAATCGTTATCTGGAACCCTATGTGCTTATTTTTCTTAATTTTCTTGCATATTTTGTACTATTATTGCCCTTATTATAGACTTTCAATGGATTTATAATATATTTTTTTAAATAATATATCAGTCACTCATTGATTTAATCAACAACCAACAAAATCTAAGAAACCTTTATAGTTTGTCCTGCATATGATGCCTTGCTATACTTTGGACCCATGTACAGTGCTGAATCTAAGCGCTTATCTTCATTATCTGGAGGTTATTAATACGTTTTGCCAATTAAATACTGAGAAAATTCCACTAAATTTAACAAGCCTGTACTGTACTGTGGTCCAGCCAGGCATACGAGGTAAACAGCACATTATTCGATGGCTGCTTTTATCCAAAGAACCATGAAGTACAATGAGTCACATCAGCAGGAAAAAGAAACTCTTTTTGTCCTTCAGTTTCCTTGAAATATATTGGTAGAAATCCTTATTCAAACTCAAGAGTATAATGAATCACGTTGGCAGCGAGCTCTCCCTCGTGCTTTCACTGAGGGATGCTTACATTGTTAACAAGGAAATGTAGAGACATTTAAGTTTGTTACTCCATATTGTGACAAGTGACTGTCAAAAAAGGATAGTTAAAACTCAAAATGAAAAAAAATCCCTAAATTAAATAGGAAAGCTTCTCTAGGACGCATTCTGCCCACGCTAGTTTGTGTGCTTTATACGTGACAATCTTTATTTTGATGCAGCACTGATGTTGGAAATGTTTGCTCACTGTTGTAACATATTTACATGCAAATGAGATTCTAGCTGAGCTTCTTTACTAAATATTAGGATTTCTTTTTAAATGACTGTTTGATCAAGGGGAAGAACTGCTGGCTCTGCTACAGACAGCTGCATCCCCGGGCTGGTGTCTGACGTTGATGATGTCACAGCAGAGCCTTGACCATGAGGCTGGCTACGGCCGAGCTGTCTGGCAGGCAGGTGGACGTTGGCTGGCTGGGCTGATGCTGGACAGCAGTGTGTGTGTGCACTCGGCCATATGTGTGGGAGTGTGTTTAAATCTCTTCCCACACCTTCATATTAATATCACTTCTTACAGTCTGTCTGTATGGGTCTGACAATCTACAGGGGTTTAAACATCTGGATTGTACCAATATTGATGAGACTGTGGTGTGCATGTATGTATATTTGCAGTGGTGGAAGAAGTATTTAGATCCCTTACTTAAGAACCAATACCACACTGTGAAATTACTCCACTACAAGTAAAAGTCTTGCATTAATTATTAATAAAAAACATACTTAAAATATCAGAATTAAAATGTGTTTATAGTATAAAAAGCAAAAGACTCAAATTGTTGGATTATTATTATTGATGCATTTATGTAAGCCACATTTTACTGTTCTCCAAGGCTAATTAGGGCTAATTATAACTACTTTATATACAACTATATGGTTTAATTTATAAACTTGCATTTATAAACATGCATTTTAAATTGATTGTATTTTTTCATGTTAAATCTCCACCTGAAAAGTAACTAAAGCTGGCAGCTAAATGTAAAGCTAAAAGTACAATATTTGCCCCTTAAACGTAATGAAGTAGAAGTATAAAATTACATATATAAAGTAAAAGTAACCCAAAATTGTACTTAAGTACAATACAATAACATAGAGTTATGGCCAGAAATATTTGGTATGGAAAGTGAATAGAAGCACGTCCAACATGCTAATGCGCCACTGACAGCAACACCCAGATGTTCCAACAACTGGGATGATAAATATTTAGGTGCTTTGAATTCGAGCTTGACCTTCAGACAGGCATTCAGTTTTCAATTTATGGATTCAGACTTTTTCTTCAATAAGGTCGGATAACAGAATCCTTTGGAATGAACGCCTTGAAGAGAAGTAATGCAGTTTAGTATGAGCACATTACTGGGGTCACTACTTTCTCACTTTTCCTTTGATCGTTGTTTCACTGAGGGCAGGGCTTCCACACACACATTGGTGCATTGCAAAGACAAAGAAAAGTTTTGCAGACCAAAAAATGGCTCTCAGAACAGGCCTACTTTAAATGTTTAGATATAGCCAGTTTTATTTTTATTACTCTAAAATATTCTATATTTCTCCCAAATTAATAGCAGCCTGTTGCTTTTCACGAAATTGTCTGTTCATTGTTCGTACATGTAATAAAGAAATGTGTGTAATTTTACTTATTTCAATTATTTGTTATTACTTCTGTGTGCTAATCTACCAAGAGCAGGAAGTGGAGCTGCTCCAGGTGAAGGTGCAGGAAAGTGACAGACTCACACTTCACCAAGCCAGAAAAAACAATGCAGCAAAAGTGGTTTCATTTTTTGGGGGAATGCAAGAACGAATACAAGCATATTTCAAACTGTGACAGCCAGATGGCTGTGCAACCTCAACCAAAGAACATACAACAATACTCCATAATTTTCATCAATGTAATTAATTTTGAATAATCGCCTAATTAGAAATTTACATTCCAAAAAATACACTCAGTCCTGCAGCATTTCGTTTCTGAGTGTTTTTTCGTGTCAGATCTGCCTCTTGGCATGAGGTCTGTGGACTGAAAAGCTCTGCGGTAATCCTCTGGTCCTTTCACCTGAGAGGGATTGATAGTTATAGTGAGCTGGCTACTGCGAGTTAACAGATGAATCCGGCCCTGTCTGCAGCGCGGCGAGACGAGGCATCGTGACTTGAGGTTAGCGCAGGAACATGCTCCAATTTAAAGCCCTCCACCCCCGGTGGCTTTCTTACCCCCTTTTCTCTCGTTTGTCCTCCCTCATCTTATTTCCATTTTTCATATATTTTCCTCTCATTCTCTTTCTTCTCCTCCTCCATTTGTTCCTGTTTTTCAGTCTTCAGTCACACACAGGT
>CAFUXE010000242.1:287994-307306 GCA_903364295.1 Serranus cabrilla
AAAAAAAAAAAAACGCCAGTGCTAGGGGATTCCTGCTAATTGCTTGCACATTCCCCTCTTCCTCTGGCTCGATTAAAGCCAGGCCACCATCTCCCTTTCAAGTCTGCTGTTCTCCACATAGCCTTCTACTGTATGTTGCTCCAGCCTGCCTGCCATCCGACAGCATATCTCGCTGCTTTTCATTTGTGGTGTCCCCCCACAGAACTACACAGACACAGTTTCTCCTGACACAGTTTCTACAGAATCGATATGAGGCAGCAGGAGAAAATGCCGGCATAAATTCTCGTCTGCTATGTATATACTGCATATATGTATAGGCTGTATGTTTCCACCTTGTGGGAGGTCCTTATATGTGTTCCTACCCTATGTAACTTGGAAATTATGATTCTGATTTGGACTCTTTCCAAAAGCATAGAGTATGTGACATTTCAAATGAGATAAAATATCAAAATATGAAGGTCGTTTTAATCAAATGAGGCTTTCAGCTGAGTATTCATACCTTTTTAGAAAGCGTGGCCCCAGTGAGAAACAAGCCACTCACCTCAGCAGTGTCAGCGCCCTGCCCTGTTCAGTTGCTGTCTCTTTGCTTAGCTTAGTTGTATCCCACGCCACACTGGCGGAATTTAAATTAAGCATCCATGGCTACGTTACTGTTCTTTAGCTTTTCGTCCTAGACGTCTTTCTGCGAGCCGTCTTGTTTAATCCTCCACCTGACACTGGGTGTGGAGTAGTTTGTGTAGTCTCCTGTCTATTTCATGTCTTCACTTTACACTGTAGGTGAGATCTTCTGCCCTTGTACGTCACTCAGCCTGAACCGATGTGTCTCTACCTTCAAAGTCACACTCCTTTACATTAACTGTACAACAGCACAGACAGCCTGAACTACAGATGTTATATTAACGACACTAAATCCGCTGGATGCAGTTTATGTGCTGCAGCATATGGATGATGTGAATTACACCATCATGACGTGCGACAAGGACAAAAAGGACATCCGACACAGAGTGAAGGAGCAGAGCGAAAACATTTCGTACGGAAAGAGAACATAAATGCCATGTATGCAAACTCAACAGCTGTGTGAAAAACAGCAGCATATACATAACCTCAGTGACAGCGGGAAGGAGAAAATGTATGCAGGACATGATGCAACTTGTCTTGCAGTTCAGCATGCATTTTGTTTAAACTGCATGTGTCATACATGATAAGACGTGCGTGTGCATGCTCTTGCACATTTGTCAGATAGACAATAATAAAATGTGTGCAGCGACACCCTTGTGACTACCATATACCTGCGATGCATATTGCAGCACTCAATTTAAACAGATTTTTGTTCAGTCACGTGGAAAGGGAAGCTTTCCAATCAAGGTTTGGAAATTCATTGACACAGGCATCTTCAGACATCTTGGAATAATTACTATGTTGTACTATGGGGGGAGGCTATACAAATCAAGAGGAGGGGAGCAGCAGCAGCAGAGCGCCATGTCTACTACTCTGTCGTCTTCTGTTTGCTTGATTTCAAATTAAAACCCCTTCAAAAGAGAAAGTATCCTGCACAGTACAAACTGTTCCGCTCTGTGCAGCCTTGGTTAGACCATACAAAAGCAATATTAAATAGGAACTGAAACAAATACCTCGCCTGTGTGCAGTACTGCTTCCTGTAGCTGTAACCTGTACAGTAAGCTTTAATCTTCAGTGAATGGGTGTGTACGTACATGCTAGAAGAAGCGGTAAACTAAAGTCTAATTACACACTGTCATGACGAACGACGAGGGAGGACCACCAACACTGTGTGTGTGTTTTTTTATTTTCTAAACATGTGCATTTATGTGTGCATATGCTGCATATGAGATTATGTGCATGTCCATGTCAGTGAGTATTTATTGTTGCTTCACCGAATGATCCTCTACTTTAAATCTAGAGACAATGGCAGCCGACAATCTGCTTTATTTCTGAGTTAAAAGCAGCTATTGTGTTCTGGATCAGCTTCATAAATGACCTCTTTGTGAAGTCAAATAAATCAAATCTGCACTAAAGGGCCCCTAACATCAGTTCCTCATCTTCCACTTTCATCCGCTGAAAACCGCTGAAATACTCATAAATTCAAACATGTAATCTGCTGCTAAAAACAGAAAAAACTGTGCTATACTTGTAATTTCGTGAATAAAAAATAACTTCCCAATTATTGTCAATGGCTGTGACACTTTCTGCCTTTATAAAACAGGGTTAAAAATAACTGCAGTGGTGTAGCTGAATTCAGCCTAACTTGGGTTTATAATTACTGGTTGTTCTTCGAGGATGCAGCACATTAGTATTTAAACCCCATTTTATCTGATTGTGGAAGAAGAACACAAAACAGTTTTGCTTTCTCAATAACAGATGCTTTTTATACAGCCCGCATCTGGAGCTGCTATAAAGCAATGCAGACATGTGGAATTAAAAGGTTTGCAAAAGTAACACGTTAAACACCATGTTGGAACTAGAGGGCTTTTTTTGTACGTGGTACTAATAGGGATGGGCTGCTTAAATAGCATGTATACTCCACAATAGTTTGTAATACCCAATCCCACTGTTTAATTTGGGCTTTCCTGTAGTATTGGACTTAATAATCAATAAACTTGGTGATGTTTGGCTCATTATTTTGCAGCAGTAAGTAAGTTATTTGATCTGGATGTTGAAACACAACAGAACTGGTGTTAATGTTGTGATATTAATATGATTTCTTTGGAAATATATCAGTTTAAGGCTTTATTAAATCTTGTCCTTGAATCAGTATTACTTGTTTGTTGCCTTTGGAGGTGGAACACTAACGTAATTCATTCAATTAAAATGTCAAATTCTATATTTTAGTTTAGTAATACTACTAATGCTAGATTAAAATGGTAATAAAAAACCAAGACATTATATTTTGGGATGTTATTCAGTAAGTGTGCTCATAATCATGATTATATTGCTCATAATGAATAAAAAAAACAACAGCAGGAAATATGAGTGTCTAATTTGTTTCAAATGTTTGAAAAAATATAACTAGGCAAAAAAAAGCATTATTTAATACACCTTTCTTCAACTTCATGAAGAAAAAATTCATTTTCAGAGCTTTTGTTTTAGGATTTTTTTTAATGAACACTGTGGTGATTAGTGTCTTATTGCAACATAAAACACAACACCTTTGGAATAATTGGGGAGATAAAAATCCATCTGAAATTTAGTCTCAATCGGTCTACTCCTTTAAAAATCAAGTTATTTGTTGAGAAAAGTGGTAACACTCAAGAACCTAAGCCTTACTCATAACTACACAAACAGGAAGAAACCTCTAACCTCAACCTCAGGGCTGCATGCATGCTCAATTGTATAAGACTATGGCTGTAACTAACAAAATAACAATTCATAATCAATCAATTAATATGCTAATTATTTTTAAAATAATTGCTTCTTTGTGTAAAAAAAAAAAAGGATAGTGAAATAAGTCATTGCAAGTTCCCATAGGTGAAGTTTTCAAATGTCCAGTTTGAGTGTTATTTAATAAAGCAAAAGGGCGGCATTTTAGCTAAAAAAAATATATATATTATTCAGTTATCATAATAGATGAGCCGATATATATTTTGTTTCTAACAGCTAATCAATTGACAAATCTCTGCAGCTCTAATAAAGACCACGATCTTGATTCATGCCTCGATACATTCTCATTTTTATGTGACAATGATTCTGCCGTGTTTGAATTAGTGGGGAGATCCAATGCATCTAACCAGCACTCACAATTTCTCCCCAAGCTGCATCAACAGATGACAAGTGTGCGTTACTCCATGTCACAAACTGTGTACAGGAAGAGGGGGGCAGGGCAGTAAAAATAAATCTTACTGTGTGAGACACACAGGAGTAAAATGCGTTGAGAGTAATAGCTTTGCAGAACTGCAGAAATCCAGTGATGGTTAGATACAACAAACTATTATCTATCCAGCAACAGTTCTGATAAAAATGCTATGCTTGTACCACAAAAAACAATCAACATATTCATGAATTAATGATGAATTTGTTGCACAAAAAAATTAAGGATGTGTTAGGAGCTAGTGTTAATCAGGTACCTATGTTTTCTAGGAAACATTTTTTATTTAGTCTACCTTCTTTTATGTTTCTGCACTACAATTGTCAGAAAATGCTTCGCTGCTTGTTGTTTTTATACAATGTCAACAATATTTGATTTAACCAAGGTACTCAGAAGCCTATTATTAATTAAAAGAAAATGATATTATACATACAATGTATTACAGTGACAAACATTTCTAGAAATAAAAAAGAATAATTGAAGAATAAAATAAATAACTAAACAAAAGTCACTACACTATGTATGGCGTCAGTCAATTGCTGACCATTAATTAAGAAATAAATAAAAATACAATGAATTGCAAAATTAAAATGGCTGTATATTACAGACCATTTAAATAAGGACTTAATACAAATATACAAAATACCTATAGAGTACGTTAAGTTCTGTATTAGTCATTGTTGACCATTTAATTTAGAATAAATAAAAACATAAAAAGGTATATGACACCATATATTAATACTAATCAAACATATCAAAAAATAGTGGCAAATAATTATTAATGCTGACTAATGTCACACAATTTCTGTCTGTAAACTGTCAGTAATTTATCAATCTGAAATGTTTCTTTACATTTTTACATATATACGTCGTATTCGTCAGTCTCATCATGACTCACTGCCCGCCTAAATGACAGGAAGTGTTTCCATCACACTCTGAGCACTGCAGGCCTTCGTATGTAAAAAAACAACAACTTCTGAAGCAGTCTTTTTTCTCTTTTACCTGTTCCCAAAATTCCCACTGTGAGCATGCATGTGTGTGTGTATGTGTGTGTGTGTGTGTGTTATATTGATTCAAATATCCAGATAAAAGAGTGTGTATATATGCAAATGTGTGCGTGGGAGAAGGAAAATGAAAAACAACAACAAAGAAGATGGAGTAAGACAGAGATATAAAGACAAACAAGTGGAAGTGTGTGTGTGTGTGTGTGTGTGTGTGAGTTATAATTGTAATGAAAATGTGTGGTCTTCTTCATTCTGTGTTCCTTGAACTGTGCATGATGAGTGTCTATGCTGACACATCTACATAATTGTTTTGTGTGTGTAAACCAACAAATTATGAAGATAGAATGAATTGTGTATATAATTACGGGCAGTGTGTATGGACAAGATCTGTGACACACTCGCGTGGGTGTGTGTTTCTGTGTGTGCAAATAGGTGTGTGTGTGTGTGTGCATTTACAAAAAATCGTTTATGTGTGAATACTTTGGTGCGCGTGTGGCTGTCTTGTTGTGTACTGGGTGGATGTGTTTTTGTGATATTTCAGCTCTAGTGTGTATTTGTGTATGTGTGGTACTATATAATAATTTGTATGTGTGTGTGTCGATGTGTGTTTCTCTTCTGCCCAGATGGCTGTGCTCAGAGGCTGGAGCCTCTGAGATCTGTTGCCAGCGGTGAATACTGATCAGAGATCACTGTCACATCTACAGCACGCACACACGCACGCATGCACATAGGCACACGTCATCCATCTTCACTCACACACACCTCCACTTCCACATGGTCGAACTACTAATTCACACAGCCACTATGTGTCCTCCATGCAGATATTTTCTGGCTCTGCAGGTCACGGCTGCAGCGCTGATTACCAGGCTGTCTGTCACACCTGAAGATTGACACCCTGCTGGCACGACTCCGGGAGATTTCAGTTTTATGTTGTGATTATGATATTTAATCAGCGCGTTCAAAAAAGACAGCAGAAATGTGGATTTGGCATGAGTGGCTGGATTTACAATTATTATAATTTTGTTTTATGCAGAGCTAGATCTTTCAGTAAACACTGTGTAGCTGAAATTGACTCTTGGAAGCATTCGTTGCAAAGCTATTAAATCAAGGAGATGGACAGAAAATTAATAAGCTACCAGTTCGATAGGCGAGTAATAATTTGTCAAGTAAAAATGCAAAAGAAATTCCTTGTCCCAGCTTCTTAAATGTTGTATTTCACTGTATTTATGTGATACTTCACTGAATGTGTTTGGGGTTTGGGCTGTTTGTCAGACAAAACAAAAAAATTCAAAAGTCACCTTGAGCTTTAGGGAAATTGTGCTGGGCATTTTTCATCATCACCGAACATTTTATTAAACAATTAATCGATTAATTAAAAAATAATCGGCTGATTGATCCATAATGAAGCTAATTGTAAGTTACTTATATTGTAAAATAATCTAGTTTCTATTAAAAAAAATAACCTAAATTTTTTGTTTTTTTAACTACAATTTACTGTAAATAATTAATATGGATAACAGAGCCGTGCAGCAATGGGATAAAACACAATTCCACTGACATTATAACACTATATATCAAAGAACCGTCCATTCCCTTTTAAAATATTTGCTTTTCAAGAATATTTTTTGGGAAAAGCATTATGGGAAACACCCTTCCACTTTGCTTTGTGACAAGCTGCATTTGCTCCATTTTGAGAGCAGAAGCAAAAAAAACAACAAAAAACGTAAGTAAATCAAGCTACAAATCAGAAAAACAACCGGAAACTCACTGCAGTATTATTACAATATTTAATGGCAAAGTGAAGCTCTGTGGTAATTTACAGCTCCATAAAGTGAATCCCATATCTCCTGACCTCCTCCCACAGCGCCAGCTGCTCCTTCACCTGTCAGCAGGTTGCCACTGATAATGACACGATGTGGAAGATTACTTGCAATATGCTGCAATAAAGGATTGCCAATGCTCATAGATGACAGCACCAATAAAAACATTTTCTCTCACAATATGTGTCTGCACGGGCAGCTGAACATTCTGATATAGGCAACACGTTCCTGTTACGTATGCTGAAAGCTTCTGCGCACAAAAGCTTGCTGTGCTTTTGTTTGAAAATCCAGATGGCAGCACAGCGAGTTTAGAAAGCCAGAAATCTAATCCTCTGGCAAGGTAATTGTTGAGTCACTGGTGGTGATCAATAACTCGATCAAATTCCTGCAGATGTATTTTGTTTTTTTTGTTCGACTGGGCAGTAAATCGTTAATATGCGTATTCAAAGCCAAGGTTAAATTTCACTGCATTACATTACGGATATTAAGAACGATTGTAATTAGGTGGATAAGACATCAGATACGACATTACTGGATCAGACGTTTCGACTCGTTTCAAAGCTCAACCTTTCCTGTGATTGGTAACAAACCTTTTGAATACCTTTCTGTTCACAGAAGCAAATTGTTCTGCTGCAAGGATCAAACCTGCCCTCTCCGCCTCTAATCAGCACTAAGCAAATGAATGCAAATTACTCTTCAGAGGACGAGCCACAGCAGTGTCCATCACACCCAGACACACACTCTGAGATGTAGTTAGTGTGCACAGTGCATGACGCTCACGCACAGGCACACACACTCTCACACATCTCATGAGAGCACGACTGTACTCGCTGACAAATACATGCACACAAAAATGCATGGATATAATCCAACACATTATCCCATATACAAAGGGTTCTGTACTACAAACAAAAGAGTGCTCGTGCACACACACGGACACACACTTAGATAATACTCCCGCACTTGCATTATCCCACATAATGTCCCCATCACACACACACACTGAGACGCAGTATCCCACTCTCCCTTCCCAGACAAAATGAAAGTGGGGAGGCAGCCGCATCACACCTCCAAATGGGCTCTGGTCTCTCCGAGGACTTTCAGTGAGGGGAGAACTCGCTGCTCTCCTGTGGCTGTCACCAACACTAATCTGTCTGTCTTTCTCTATCTCTCTCTCTCACACACACACACATACACACACAAACATGCATGCTTCAACACACACGTACACAGACACTAAAATATGGAAGTACACATCTTTTTCCTCTCAGTTTCTCATGCACAGAAACACACACAGATCCATGTGCACATTCACGCACACTGCTTCTCGTGCTGAGTCCATCCCTCTCTGTCTAGCAGGCACACTCGCACAAGCCCCGTCAGCGCAACACATGAGAAAGTGCATTATGAGCTCTGCATTCCAGCTGTCTCTGCTCCTCGACAGGTATACAGGCTTTTCTCTTCGTGGGTTTGCAATACAGTCAATTCTAAAGGTTCAGTTACTGAACTGAAGGAATACGACGCAGGAACCTCTCGTGTCGCATACGAGACATAAACAAGAAGAAAAAGAGAAAGAAAAAAAGAAAAAAAAAGGCAAAGAAAAATGCAAAAAAACATCTGCAATTCTGTCAGCACAACAGGGCTTCTAAGACCCCACCTTCTCTAGAAATAAAATAAAAACAGCATTTCTATCACAAACAGAACATTGCCGCATTCCTAAGTACACAGAAAGAGCAAACAGAAAAAAAACATCAAGTATGTAGTGGAACAGTATAACACATGCACACCCAAACATCTGCCGTCGCTCAGAGTGGAAGTGGAGGTGGGCTGCACATGTTTTGCACAGGGGGTTCTCAGGTTTCACTAGGTAGGGAACCCCAAGGTTCTCCCAGTGAACGCTGTGTCGTGCACAGCTGAGGAGAAGCTCTGAGATCTTTGATCCACTTACCCGAAGGCACAAAATGTAGAACTTTGTTGGTCTCCATGGCTGAGCAAGTGGTGGCGAATGCACACTTCCTCTCTCCAACCGCCTCCCCCCCAAGTCAACCCATCATGGTTGTGTTATCCTGTGCTGATGAGTGTGAGATCACCTCTGCTCTCTTGCTCTGCTCTGTTTCTGACTGCCTCTCAGACACATGCAGTGACTCAGCCCCACTCTGCCTGCCTACTCACTGTCTTACCGCTGGGTCCTAGTGCCTTCTGTTTTCCCCCACCCCTTCATTATCCACCAGTCAGCAGCCTATGGCAGGCTGGCATGCAGCGAGGCAAACCTCATTTCAAGACACACCTCCCCAACACGCTTCTCTCAACAGAGCTAATGCAACATGCAACATGTCATCTTGATCTCAGCCCTACCTCCTCACCTGGTCACCATTGCTTTGTACCGTAGCTTGGACTGACTGAACTAGTTTCGCCATGAATGTGACCTTATCTCTCTTTGTGATCTCATGCACATGCGTCTGTACTTGTACGTACATACTATCTTGTGTTAGGACAAACTAAAAATGGAATGGTGCCAGAGCACAATGCAGTCAATTCTAAAAGCATAATGAATTCCTAAAACATAGAGGCATGTTTCAGCATTGCTTTGCCTTTTCTGCAAAATATTGTTGATCATATTATATTACAGATAAAACAAATTCATGCTCAAACCCAACCCGAAAAGTTGACTTAACCCTTTGGCCCAGGTGTTGTTTGGCTACAAAAATTAGCCAGTAGAATAAAACTCTTCTTCACCCTAAACTGGTGGATTACAGCACACGGAAATACTTTGAGACAATGTTTTACTTGTGACTACTATAGTAGGAACAGTTTTTCTCTTGTACGACATACAGCAGGTCAGACCTGTTTTAGGCTAGGCTATTTTTTTCTATATAATTTCAATTGAAATGGTTCTGTTCATTTTGCTGTAAATTCCTCAGTACAATTACTTTGTGTGTGTTTAATTTACACAGGATTGTACAAAATTAGGCTCTCTTGTGTGATATTTATATACAGATGATTTATTAATTGCCTTTTAGAAAATATTCTGTATTGTGATGATTATATATCGCTATTGAGAAGCTAGAACACTGGAATTTTTCACAATTTTAGGACACAATAGACAGATTTTAGATAAAATGAAAACAATATGTGGGAAGTAAATCAATAAACAGCAAAGTCAATTTAAACAGTGGTGTTTTTTGGACGATTTGTTATTGGAACATCAACCACTGTTGTGCAGCGTTCCCCCCCGCCTCTATACTGTCACCTATAGAACTAACAGCCAGAAAAAGAAGGCCAAGCTTAATTAAAGAGTTAAACCACAATCAGACTGCTAATTTTAGCAAATGTACATGTTTTTTAGCTGGCACCAGAGAGTGTAAAGTATGCCAAAGAGCACCAACACGTCCATTATGCCTAGTTAAAGCAACAGGGACTGGGATCTGATTTGTTTCGACACCTACGCATTCAGTTGCCAAATGCAGTCTTGCATGGTGACAGGTAGCCGCAACTCCATCCAAAAAAAAAAAAAAAGGGATTCATGTGATTCTGGATTTCTCCATTATAAATGCACAAATAGAGTGAAGAACATAGGGTACAAATGTGATCAGACTTAAATTAGAATTGAAATGCAAAGAAAATATAAAACCAACCCTGCTGACAAACCGCGCTGTGTACTATTTAATATATGCATCAGGTATGTGTTTCTACCTTCCTATCAGGCAACTTACAAGCAATGTAACTTCAGAGAAAATTGTTTTGACAAAAGAGGTCATGACCCTGGAGAACAGGCTTTCCTGAGCTTCCCAGGATGACCCCCGGGCCAAACCAAGTCTGCTGATCATATATGTTAGTAAAGAATGAGGCAATGTCAACAAGTTTAACATCAGTTCAGCTTGTAGACCTTTAGGCTTGTTTATGGCTTGTTAATGATAATGTTGGAATTTTTGAAGGGGAAGAACAGAGGGAATCCCATTCCTCTTAACTGTACTTACTCTTTTCTCCCAAGACTGCCACTTCAACTGATAGCACTTTTGCCAGTATTTACTGAGGCTAAAATTATGATTACAAATCATATTTCCGTGATAAATACTAATTTGCCTAAAATAATGGGAACGCAAACTAAGACTTACAAACGTTTTGCTTATAGTTCTTCATCTTACCAGTTCACTGTTGTTGCTCCCATCTCTTACAGTAAAACAGTATTACAAAATCACTACCAGTGGACACATTTCTACCATTGCACGGTATACAATGTTGACACACTGTATATAATGACACACTGTGTAATTTTGCATGTAGTGAGGAGTCGGATCAGATTACCTGCAACTCTTCATTTTGAAAAAGCAATAGCCAATGGGGAAACACCAACACTCTCCTAACTGTCGGGCTGGCCACCACTTGGCTCAGGCCATGAAAACCACAAAAATAAAAATCACTGCTGTAAACTGTAGGAGTTTGGAACTGCCTTTTTTATTTTTTATAAGGCAATTGCTGCTGTAGGCTGTAGCTTTTTGTTATAATAATGGGTTTTATTTGAAGCACACAGAATGAAATGCACCTTATGCAGCTGGTAAGCTACACAAAATGATCACTTTAAAATTTTGAGGGCAGGGGATGTTAAATAACAACAAGCAGAGTGGAAGCAAGAGGCGACATTTTTCATTGACCCTCTATGGGTCATATATAAAACCTTACGTGTTAGGTAGAACGCCACCTAAAGCTGGTATATAATTTACACTGATTGTGTCTTTCTCTGACCCTGATGAAGACCTGGAGTTGCATTAGTCTGATATATTGGCAAAAGCTTGATATAATAAATATATAGTATAATTTAACGGATGTCCTGGCTTTCTTCCATGGTTGTCTGCACTACTCCACAATAGGCAAGACGTTTTCACATATTCACTATAAAAAAAACTTGTTAAGCAGAGTTGCCCAGCTGCTTCAACCATGCAACACATCTTAGAGAAATAACTTGAAACAACTTATTTACACTATTGGATGTTGGGCAGATTTATTAAAAATAAAAAATAAAAAACTTTGCCTTTCATGGTGTTAGATTTGTGTAGCTGTTTGAATGTAATAATGAACAGTTTGGTTGGATTTATAGATCTACCAGACACGGAAGCCGCTGGATCAAAAAAGTTCATTTCCCACCCTGATATAAATGCTCTGTGAAAGGTCACTAATTTGCATAAGCCAGCATATATAACATCACTGTGTGTGGTATGGCCAGTGGGTCTGCTTTGCATAAAAACTGTTACGCGCTGTGAGGGTAAATGCGTCACTCAGTGAACCAGGGCGCATTCTCCCCGGAGGATAATACAAGTGTTCTCACCCACCGCGAACCTGCAGCCCAGGTGTCATGATGGGTGCATTCTAGTTAAACACCAAACGGCATGGCTACATTACAGCCCATGCCTTGGTAAATGTCAATAAGAGAGAGTGAGCAGGCAAACCTGCACAGAAACATAGCTTGTCACCTATAGGTGTTTGGAGCGATGCCTTGAGGTTGGATTTACACTTGTTTCAATCTTTGTTATTTACTGAAGCCAGAAAAAACAAATCTCATTAACATGGTGGCCCCTGGGCACACCTGAGGTGCTCTGAATATGGTGTCAAATTAAGCTCAGTAGAGTGGAAATGGTAAAAAAAAATACTGTAAATGGAAAAACCAAGACCTGCAAACGTGAACTCCAAACTGTATGCTGAAAAAACCTCCAAACATGAATGAAAAATAATCTCATCTGCATCAAGGTTATGTAATATAATTGCTTTATCGTGAATACAAAAAAGCTTCACACTCAAATCTTTTGCTTGCTTTCACATTTCCCTTAGCGTTTACCCTTGGTTGTTAATTTCTCACAGTTCTTACTTTCAGACTTTAAACTGTTCTGCTGTGGAGGATCTGCTCAGTGCCTTCACGTACTACATCACATTACTGACTGAGGTCAAGTATCATGTCAAACATGTCCTGTCAAGTCCTACCCTCTTCTCTAAAAGCCTGTTTTCATCATGGCCGCTACATTAACACATGAGGATCCCTTAAATTTGTGTAGAAACCTGGAGCTAGGGTGCTCCCCATTTAGTTTTTTGTTTGTTATATTAAGTGATACTTCTGCTTTCCCAGCTAATAAAGCTGCACAGTGCACACTTCACACTCTATAAATGAATTAAAACCAATCCAGTGTAAAACATTGAAAAACATTATTAGGATACCTTATTGCATTGAGAAAAAGTATAAGGTAATAAATCTAGTCTGTTATCTTTTTGGCGTTCTTTCTGTTTCACATAGTGTTTTAGATGTTTGCCTGAGTTACCTAAATTAGTTGTTTAACTTTTTACCTGAACCTAAGTTTTGCTAGTATGATGGCTGACATTAAAAATGATTGGATTGGAATCTGTATAGCTCAAAAGCTGCTACCTATCAGAAAGAAAATGCCTTAATTGGCCCTGATCCAGTGTCTGAAATCAGATTGGGGTAAGCTCTACCTGCAGCAACTGAATTTGCGCCAAAAATTGTTTGCAAATTTGTCAGGAACATGCTTATTTACAAATCTAGCAATCACACAACAAAAATATTATTCATTTGGAGTTGTTTTTTTTGGCATCCTGGAGAATGGAATATTCACTTTCTCTCAGCTCTGTTTTTGGTCTCAACCAGCTCCTGAGGGGAAAAATCTGGCTCTCTGGCTACAGGCTCCACTGTGTTTAGCATATGTGCGGAGCAGGTACTGCACTGTAGCCTGCTATGGCTGAAAACCACAATATGAAAGCAATAGGAGTGAACCAAAAAAAACAACTAAAGAATGAGCTGAAACTTGCTAGCAGTGGTGGTTATTCTGTGTAGATTCAACACTGCACAAGACTACTTTAACACCATCATCTGATGCATTGTTACATTGCCAGATATTTTAGTTGTACTACTCTGCAGTTTTTCATCTCACAACAATATGATGAGGCAGAGCCATGGGGAGACAGACAAGTTAGAGGCAGAGAGTGTGATCGCACTTGCTGGCAACATATCATGAGAAAAGAAAAAGGGAGAGTTATGTAAACAGAATAATTTTACTTTTTTTTTTTAAATTCTAATTAGAGCTGCGATTGTAGCCAGAAACCAGAGTCCAGTACAACACAGCTGTTAAAAACAAAGAAGTCCGAACAAGGAACAAGGAACAAGGAAAGCCTTTAATTAGCTCATCTACACCTTTTTTCCAACCATACTGATGCTCCACCTGCCACAGCCATATGTTGAGCTTTTCCTGACACGGAACCCCTCATGATGATTTTTAATCCAATTCTGGTTCTTTTTCCCTTGACCCATTTGGGCAGTTGTGAACACAATAATCGCACTCTGCTGCAAACCAAAACAATCACACCGAGACCCTTGAGAGGCAACTGGACGGTCACACAAACAGACTCTTCTAATCTCTGGGGGAGTTTGTTTGTGGTGGGAATGCGATCCTATCCAGCTACCAGGTGAACTGGTAAGTTTGAGCCAAATGGCTCCTGTAGCCAGGTGTGCTTTCATTTTGGGATGCGGCAGAGCACACTAATCCTAGCAGTTTGCATTAGTATTATTAGTACAGTTTGCAGGAGAATAAATCGAGCACATCTTCTTTGCAAAGTAGGAAGCATTATAGTATTTTCAAAACATTTCCTCAAAGTGCATTTGTCTTTCTGCTGGCGTAGTTTTGCCTGGTTTATTGCCAAGATAATTACCATGGTTGTGAGCAAATGCCAACTCTGCTGTTACTCCATGTTTAATTGCATAGCAATGTTTGACTCAGAGAATTATGTACTGGTCCAAAGTACAGGACTTTTCCTTTCTGTATTTCCTTTCTTGCTCTAGCCCCAGATGCAATTAACCAATACTAGAACATTCTCACATGGTTTGTAGTGACGTATTTTGGTCTTCTTGGGTTTTTCGCTGTTCTATATGAGCTGAACCGAGGAGAAATGCTCCGGCTTTACAAAATTATCAATCAAATTCGGACCGCAGCAAACAAACTATTATGAGAAAAGGCCAAACAGACTGATTTGAATCTCTGTCTCAATTTTCATTTGACTAAAAGCTTTGGTAGAAACACATCTTTAATACTCGGGTCATGTTTGTTGATGTGAATGCTTTTAAGAATTTTCAGTGCTAAGGGAAAGTACAGTAAGTGCTCTTTAGGTTGCTCCCTGCCATGCAGAACAACACAGTTTCACCAGGCAGGCCACTTTTGTGCAACTGCAACATGCAGTGTCTCGCAGTACTTGTTCCAATATTCTTGAGTGCACAAAAAACATAAAAAAAAATAGTTTCCCCTTTTTTAAGAAGGCAGTTGCCCCACAACATTAAATCCCTGGAGACTGTACAACCACATGATGATCTGTACGTTATGATGATAACCAACCCTAACCGCCTCCTGGCTTTGACCCCCGGGTGTCAGCGTAAATAGGCTAACTAATTAGTAGTCGGTGAAGGTAATTCACTGCATTACACGCACCAATGTTATCCTCAAATCATGATCATCATAGCGTATTTTTCATTGTACCTTTTTAATCACATAGCCATAGCCTATTTACCAAACATCACTTGTCAAACATTTCAATAAGATGGTTACACAGACTCTCTCTCACTCTATTACTGTAACGGTCATTTATTAATTTAAATTTAAAATCATAATATGACATGCAGCAAGAGTGCAGTAACAGGGATGCGAACTGGCGTCCCATGGTTTAAAATGCACTAGAAGGCAATGTACCTATCCATGTGACTGTCATAACATCTCTACATGGACGGTAGCAGCTGACTAATATGGTAAATTGGTGTATTTTAAGAGAGAAGCAGTTTTACAAACAGACCATATACCCGCTCCTGCGAAGCGCTCAAAAAACGTGAAGGAACGCACCCAACAGGGTTCAACACAATCTCTGCATCCATGTATTGAACAAGAAGCCTTTCCATTGCAAAATCACAGTGTCTAGATCTTTTAATTTTAAAAACACAATGAAATATAACTTGCAATGGGTTTGCTTTTCTAAGTGCTAGCTTTAACTGTATCAGACGCTGGCACAGTCTATAGAAGTCTATAAAAAGTCTATATAATAAAATGCCTATAACCAGTAGTTCACTACATTCCTGACCTAACAGCAGACTGCCATGTTTCAGAGGAAGTACAAGCTACACAATGCAGCAAAACTGATGTTTTTTTATTGTTTTGCGCACATTATTAATACTAACATTGTTATGTTGTGCATGGGTGGGTGCATAGTGCAGACTTTACATTTGTTTCTTCCTTGCTTATTCACCATTTTTGTAACTGTATTCCTTTCTTTCCAGATATACACATGCTGTACTGTAATGTGTGGGTTGTTATAGCTTGTTCTAGATTGTCCAAAGCTGTGTGAGTCTATACAATAAAATGCCAATTCCAGTAATTCACTACATTCCTAAACTAGCCGCAGTCTGCCATGCTTGAGAGGAAGGGCAAGCCACACAATGCAGCAAAACTAAGGGTTTTCATTCTTTTGACCGAGTTGTCAATGCTAAAATTGTTATGTTGTGCAGAGGTGATGCAGTGCATTTATTTATTTTGAGCGTTTGAGTTTTATTTCATTTTGTCCAGACACACACATATACACACAAACACATGCTGTACTGTGTATATATGTGTTGCTGTAGCCTAACAGAGGCTGCTGTCAGACTCCCTCCCTCTCTAACAGAAAGTCCCATCATGCCTGAGACGCCAGGTCTGCTTCTTGTTTCTGCTCAGAGCGACACATCTAGTAAAAAAAACGGTTCCTCGCTCTCACTGGCTAATTGGCATCAAAAAGTAGTCTCACCACATACCTGGAGATAAAATTTCAGTTTCAGATGATACTGAGTGCACAGGGAGGCGTCTGGAATGACCCTCCAGCAACTCTGTGGCTCGTCATCAGCGGGTGCGATGAGGCTGGAGGTGGGAATGGCCTCCAGGAAGCTCACAGCTTGGTATGTGTGTGTGTTAGTGAGCGGTGAATCACTACTTGTGAACCGCCTTAACCACTAAAAAGCAATAAGGTGCACACAGAGAGTTTAGTGGTTAGGACCCCCGCCTCTGGAACCACATGTACCCCCCTGCTGGCCTGGGATTGACTCCTACCAGAACCATATGTACTGTGTATGTGTCTCCTTCTTAGACCTCCTGCTGCTTCAATAAAAGGCAAGAAAGCAAGCAACAAAAAATAAGGTAAGGGTGTATATGAGATAGGGTGTAACACTCACAAGGCCCACGGGGGTGGTTGCACATAAAAGGTTCAACCTGCATTGAGGAGACTGTTAAGCCAAGTCATTTCTGTAGTCCTTTATCACTAAAGCAGGGAATGAACCAACTCACAACTTAGATAAAACAAGAATATTTTTCCAGGATCTTACTTGGGAAATTCAGAAAAAACCCTACGGGAATAAGATACAAAATTATTAGTAACTAGAGACTATCTTTTGATGGGATCACACCAATCACAAGGCCAAATCAGGCCAGGGCATTAATCCGGTTCCAGAAAAAACACTTTTTTTTATTCCAATTTTATGTCTTTTGTTCTGCTGAGCACACTGCTATTACTCAGCATCGCAATTTATTGATCACGAATGGTACAGTTCCTCAGAGCCTTCATCAAGAGTGATACTAATTTTTATAAAATCTATTTAAGCAAAAAGAAAATCCAACTTTACACATTATCATATTCAAGCCTCTCAAAAGACAACAACACAAACAAGGGCCCTGTATCTGTATGTAATGAAGTGTTTTTCCTGCATGCGTCTATGACGTCTAATGTTAGACAGCCAATCAGTATGTTGCATGCTTAATGGCTCACTGGTATTTAAATGTGGTATTAAATGATGAAGCATTTTTCACCCTAGATGCAGTGGAGACAATTAGGTATAAAATGATGAAAGTTCAGTATCCAGCCCTAATCCTTGCTCTGACATCAGCCATCTTCAAACTCAACTTTCACTTTAACACAACTAGGTTTTGGTGACTGCAGCTGGCTGCAGCTGACCTTATTGCTGTTACAAAATTTGCCCACAGAAATGCACACACACACGCACACACACACCACGTACGTGCGGTATACACCTTTTCTAAACAGCAGAACCCGGAGACTTCACAGCAAGTCTCACAATGCAAATAAAGCTGTATGTCAACAATGTGTGTTCCAGACAGAAACTTTTAATGTGAGTTTAACAGTCTGAAGGGCAAAGAGGAAAATAAATTATCCATGCTGTTAAGTACATTTTTGCATTACTTCCATTATTATTATTGTTATTTACTATAGTTTTTCCTGTTAATGTGAAGTTACTGTAACAGTAAGATATGAAGTTAGGGAAAAGAGTTAGCAGCAGGCTAGTAGCTGTGACAGTCTTTTATATATGCAGCTGATGCTATATTAGAAATTGTTTTTAGCAATACTGTTAGTTTGGTTGCTAACTGTTAGCTGCACAATGCAGCAACAGCAGCAAAATAAACTATGAATTGTTTTTGGCCGAAGACACAAGTTCAAAAGAGTTGCTGGGTTTATTGCAGTTTTGATTAGCTTTTTATGGATACACTTTTATGTTCTTCTATACATCTGTTACCTTTGACATGTGTAATTTGTAATTTGTGAATATAAATTTGTTGTTTTTTCAAAAAGTCTTCCTGGGCTCAACAACTTTCCTCTACAGTCTGTGTCACAAACAAAAAGCTATTTAAAATCCTCAACTGTAAGTTGCCATTTCCGTGACCATGGCCCTGTTGCTATTCTAATGCAGCCATGTAGAGTGCAGGCCTGCCGAAATGATGTGATTTAGCTGATTTGTAGTCGAGTATTGTACAGGACCGTGCTGCTGCAGTGCATGTGGCGTCCTTTTGTCCTTGTGCCAGATGTCAGGATGTGGTGTACAACTCATTAGGATGCCAACGTGCCTCTGCACCGGTGTTAAGACTTTTCACTTGGTGATTTTAAATCCCACTTTGAAAAGCCAAGGGGCTCCTAAGGTAACTGCATCTGCAGTATTGTAGTATTAATGGTAATACAGCACAGAAAGTAATGATGCACAAACAGCGACAGCTATTTCCTCAATGAGTCATCAATCAGTGAGGGAATCCTGCTCCCTCCTTTTGACTGGGAACAACCTTCATTAGCACTGCTCACTGTGTGCGGGCATGGCTGTGTGCGTGTGTTTTAACTACACCTCAGTGTCTGCATGTGTAGGTGTCTTTCTTGTCTTTCTCTTTGTGTGTGTCAATTAAACTGTGTGCCTGCCAGTTTTTGTGTGCATGTGTTTGCGTGCACACATTAGGGGAAGTCTGTCTGCTTTTTTTTGGGGGGGGGGGTTCTTCAGCATTTTCTTTGTTGTCGATGTTGTTTATGCTGTACTCTGGCACAGGAAGAGAGAGAGAGAGGCACAGTGATAATCATAATAACACTCCGGAATAAAGGAGAAAAGAGAGATGAAGGAAGCAGGAGGAGAAGGAGAAAGATGATGAAGAGGAGGAGGAGAAGAAGGAAGAGAAGGAGGATGAGGGGAGCAGCTGGTTCTTGTTACTCTGCTGCCCCCACACATCACTGCAGGAGCTATCAGAATATACCATCCCGTAATTCCCACTGTATGGGTATCAGTGTGTGGGTATTCGTGTGTGTGTGTGCGTGTGTGTGTGTGGGTATTCGTGTGT
>CAFUXE010000242.1:316248-330951 GCA_903364295.1 Serranus cabrilla
TATATAGTTCTCATCTACGAACTCTTATTAACCAAACATGTCACGACAGTTGACCAGTTTAAAAACGCTAGGAAGAAGTTAAAAAACTAAAATTCCTCTTACCTCTAGTAAATCGATTTACTGACACCCCCATCACTTCTCCATCGTCCTTAACAGTTTTCATAACGTCCCCGGTGTCCAGATAACGTCGGAATATCTTCTCTCGCCGCTTTTCTTTAAGAGTTTACAGGGAACAGAGGGAAAAAGATGTGTCTGTTTAGTCCGGTAGCTACATTTAAAAAAAAGTCACGATAGTATCATTAAGTAATCAACGGTCATCAGGTGTTGCTGACAGCACGCGCCCGCCGATGCCTGAACCAGCGGCCCCGCCCACCGCTCCATACAGGCACGAGACCGCTGATTTGTCCAAATTACCGGTGAACTCCCACAGAGTGTCCAATGTTACTCCAGGCTGAGAGGATGCTTTGAGAATAGTTTCCATTGGAAATGACACCTGCACCAGCTTCAGATGCGGTGTCTCTATACAGCAGCGAAATATGGATAAAGAGACAGTCCGTGATTAGAATATGTTGACAAACAAAGTCAAGACGCAAAGTTTTTTTTTCAGTTGGGTTCATAAACATCTGGGTAAATCAGACATCTTTTTTTTTAGCCTATTGTTAAGTTAGGGAACACAGAATGTGTCCTTTATCATTGTTATTTAATGAGATACTAAGCAGGAAATTAAGTATTTACTTCATATTGTAATTATGAAAAATAGAATATATTTACTGTAATATTTACATTTAAAGAAACAAAATCGTTTTTTTCCCCTAATTATTTTCAAAACAAGCTAAATAATTCTGTTTTACTCAAAAATATAATGCAAGATTGGAAGGCTGTCGGAAGAAATGAAGATAATTTGGTTTGGTTGAAGTAGTTTTGTGTCTGCTGTGATATCCTGTTTATCATATTGTGACCTGTTTTATTTATTTTGCAACCCCTCCTGAGTATCATTACCTAAAATGGTTTAACCACTACAAACACAAATAAGAAAAAAAGATGCATCTTGTAATACAGGTTTATATCTATGATTTAAAGTGTCCAATTATGGATATCCTGTGCCTGTAATTTATACGGTCAAACTTCTGCAGATCCAACCATTTGCGTTTATTTTATTTAACACAACAAAACTGAGTCTAATTCAGCTAAATGAAAACTTCATATCATATTATATCAAACTAAATATGAATACTTGGAAGGTAACATAAAACCTGACTGGGCTGCTGAAGTATATTGCGCAACCATCTGGGTGATACCATCTTTCAGTGTCCTATTCACCTGTTCACCTGTTCTGTGGACAACTGATACCTGTCTGCAGCTATAATGCTGGAAAATTGTGGCTATATGCAAATACTGAGGTTGTACCAACAATTTAAGGCAAGTAGTTTTATGATCCTTTATAGATCTTTATTGAAATATACCACAACATTTTCCAAAGAATCAAGATAACTATACATGTATTTTCATCAGGTCTATACTGTAAGTAGCCTACTGTAACTTCACCCAAGTATGTTCACCACCGATGATTTTTGAACAATCCATTCAGTGTAACCATCCATTATTATGGAGGCCAGCTGTCCAGATTACGTGGTTTAAGCTGCATTGACCAGCTATTAAAAACAGGGAGAACGGCTATAAACTGGAAGGCTGTTGCAGGTATCTTTGGATACTCACTTTTGTTCTAAATATTTAATGCCAGGAACCCCCAGGTAGATGTGTTTTAAACAACACACTTTAGCAAATGTTGTATCAGATGTTGTAGCAGAGACTCTGATCAAACTGTTATTTGTATCTGTAGGTGGGAGGCAGCACTTTGATCATAGCAGTCATGCTGCACCCAGCAACTTTTTCATTTTCTTTACATTTTGGAATAGAAAATAAAGTCCAAGCTCTTTTTGTTTTAATGGACTCAAATTGAAGCTCCAGCTGCTGCATCGACACCGCACTGCCGCAGTTATGACAAAATCAGGTTTTCATCATCTAAAAATAGCAACAATCAGTGGCCTCATGTCCACGTGAGATTTAGAGAAACGCATTCATGCCTTCATCTCCAGCAGTGTGAAATGCACTATTTTTTATCTTCTCAAAAAGACAACTGCAAAGCGTTTTTGACTGCTGCTGCTACAATAACGAGAACCAAGACAGCCGAGGACGTTTCACAAGCTCCGAGTTAGTTATAGAATAGATTTTAAAGTGCTTCTGCTAGTTTATGAATTAAATAACAGCCGAAGGCAAAAATATGTTTTTGATATGTTTGAAGAATATGAACCCAGTTGGTCCCTCAGATCTCAAGGAAACAGTTTTTGAGCCTCCAGTCAGAAAAGCAAACACACACCCAGGACCGTCTCATCATGCACCCCAACTTTAGACACTTTCAAGTCCACATTTAAAATTATCTCATTTTGCAAAGCCGTGGATTATGATTCTCCCACTGCACTTTTAGTTTATTTACTTTTTTATATATTTTTAATGTCAATCCAGATTGCAATTAAATTAGCTTGAGACTAGTTGGACAGGTCTACTTACTTGCTTTCTCCAGACATCATTTTTCCAACATCTTCCTCTTCTGAGATACTTCAGTTGTCATCATGTCATCCATACTTATATACAGAAATCCACCTCTTCTGAGGAAGCTCTAGAAAAAAACAAACAGTAATAAACATCCTGTTAATTAGATAAGAACCTAAATAAGATTTAAATTTGTATTACGAGTATACGCTGTCACACTGCCAAGTCTATTGACATATATAAATGCTCTAAAATCTAATAAGAAACCACCTCAGCAGGCTAGCCTTTTTTTTATCTGATGGTAAATATGGCAAAAGGTGACTGAATCGCAGCATAAACCAGACATCTAAAGCTCCTGAACCCAAAAGGGACTGAAATCCATATTCTCTCACTATAAGAAATTCACTAATGCCTGGAAGCAGATTAACATTTCTGCTTTCCAGCCTGCAGTGATTTCCTTTTCATTTCTCTGCCATATCAGTGCCTTACATCTCCCCTCCATGTGTTTCACCTCTCTCTGAGCTGGAGAGAATCCCCCCCTGCTCCTCTGCTCTCCCTAATAAGCCAGAGCGAGATTCCTTGGCTGACAGCTGTTCCAGATGGCATTATTACTCTGCGGTTTCACAGTCAGCTGGCTCAGGATCCACCACCAGCGGAGGTGGCTGTCCCTCGGCCGTGCCCACGCGTCAACATCAACACCAACATATGGTGGCAGTGTTATGTAATACTTTATCTGCTGGTTGATGTGTTACGGTGATCACCCAACAAGTTCACCTTCCTAATCTTTATTTGTGTGCTGGTTTAATTTGACCAAAGCTGGGTTCATGTTCATGTTCACAGCTTAAAAGTTCAAAGCACCTCTGATGAACATAGAAGATGATAAAGTGGGCCATGCTTTCATTAAAGGACATTAAGGACTGGGTCAGTTTGCACCTGCAGATGTCCCACTGCATGCCTCTGTATGCTCAGTTTACCCAATCTGAGTATAACTGCTATATAATGTACATAAAATGTGCAATATCAATACCTTCAACACTTCAATCAGGTATATTTCATTCCACTGTGAAATATATATATTTATTTATCTCTATGTAATTGTGCAATTTCCACTGTTGAGTCTGTCTATATTGTATATACTGTTCCTAATTCTATCTTTTTTTGCTGTAAAAATCAACACTAGAAATTCCCCCATTGTGGGATTAATAAAGGAATATCTTATCTTAAATGTTTTCTATATTTCTTGTGTCTTTTGTCTTAAATAATAACATACTTACTGTAACTTACTGTTAAATCCTTTTGTAATTCTGTTTTTCCATATTTGCATCTTCTATTACACAACCAAAAAAGAGGATCTCTCTTTGAACAGCCTCTCCCATGTTTATGTTTATTAAAAAAAAAGAAAAATATTATCAGTTTTTTGCAGGTGCATTTTCAATGTGTAATGTGAAAATGGGTCACCCGTATTGATGAAACTACAGAGGATTATTACCCAACTCTGCCTGCACCCGCAGCTCTGCAGGATATTTTCTAATAGTTTGTTTCAGATCATTGTTTTGTTTTTCTGGCCCACAAATGTATTGTTTTGGTAAATTCTCATTGGTCTCACAGTGTAGTTTTAGACTGCAGTGGGCAGCTGTTTTTAGCGATTAAAGTGCTGATAAACCGAGTGCATGCCACCTGTTGTGTTACGAACTGTAGCTGTCGCTTTGAGACATTGCATGTGACACAGACCTGCTTGATTAAACTGGATTTGACTTTATATCATCCCTAGCGTAAAGTGATCAGCGTGTATTCAGACTGGCGCCTTGCAAGATGCAACTGAGATGGAGTAAATTGTGTATTTCTGCACGTGTGCCAAAAACAGGGGTGACTGAGTGTGTTTGATCTTGATGTGGGCGTTCACTTATGCCAGGACCCTTCATAAACCCGTCTCTGAATGGCCAACTCTTCGTTGAATCCGATCCCTCCGTCGCTTGCAACACATGCTCTAGCGCCAACCTTTCCACCCACCCATCAACACCAAACATACGCACGCATTCACAATCCATATGGCACATGCGGACGTACACAAAACACACATATTAACAAATTCACACTTGCTCGTGTGCTCACATTTGCTGCAGTGTGTGTGCACTGATTAGTCCATGCATGTACAGAGCACACACATGCACATCGGAATATACATCTGTAAGCCACACACACACACTTACAAATACACACACACAGACGTCACACTCCTCAGTTGGGGCTTACTCTATTGGCTGGTCTTAACTGCTTTGTAGTATTTTTAGGCCTGTTATTCTGGGGCCTGTCCTGGCAGGCCACTGGGAGGGTATATAAGCCTCCCCCTGCAACTGGGGACCACTGAGAACACACAGTGGAAACATCTTTGTCCGAGACTCCAGCAAACATCCAGCAGGCATTTTAAATCCTCTCAGGGTGAGTAAAAGCCTCAGCAAGTTTTTGGGATGTACTGTTAAACGTACCTAGACTGGGTTTACCTTTGCTTTGTGAATGTAAATGTGACATAAATCTGCATTTTGAAGAGTTACTGTATTATGAACATTGAAAAACTTAACAGTGATAGTAAAATGCTGTATATTTTAAGGGGGTTGGGGATAAGTGCTTGTGTGGAAAAATAAGATCATGATATTGTTTTGAAATTTAGCAAGAAGCTACTTCAACATACGTGATGATACCTTAGGATATCCTTTGGGACATTCACTTTCGTCGCACTCCAGGAAGGTCAGAGGTCAGGGTCAGCTGCAGCATATTGCCCACGGAGCTGATAGCACTTAGTGGCCTGCTGAAGGACACTTGAGCTGGCAGTTATTTGCCAACGCAGGGCTTCAGCCCGGGTCATCTGGTTGAAGGGCGGTCTGTGTCTTTACTGTGCCAATCTGCTGCCCATTCAGAAGAATAAGTAAGTTATCAACAGATTAATACGTTTCAGACAAAATATGTTCATTTATGTGTTCACATATGTTGCTCATTTTAAAGACATGTTGAACACAGCCATCAATCTGCAGGTTCATCACACACAGGAAGTTATAAGGTCATACTAATCTGGTGGAGGCTTTGACTTTCTTTGCGCTGTTAGCCGTGACAGTGACTAATGATTCCAACCTTTGCGTTCATTTCTGGTCATGAATAGACATGATATAATAGCCAATTCATCACTGTCTTACACAGAATGTACTGTATAGAATATACCTCCTGCTTCCTTCAGTGCTGCATGTGCAATGGTGCTATGGATCTTTCCCACAGCAGCCCTGGGTCTCATTTTAAAAGCTATTGAACAAGTTGCTGAAGCCCTACCTGCTCACAGGATTAGCTAAAAATAGCTCAAAGAAAATGGCCTCTGTCTTTTGAATAGTATCTTCCTTCTCTTTGGTTAGGGCGCCATGCTTCCAGCATAATGTCAGCGAAAGTTGCAATCCAGAAGTTCTCCTTCCCCTTCTCCTGTGCTGCACGGCTTTCTCAGCAAGATGAGGTGACCCAGACGGTTGGTGTACAGGTGAAGGCCCTGGAGCTTCATGGCCTCCAGGAGAATCAAAACTTAAGTGAAGTGAGCCCAGTTGTTATGGGAGCTCTGGTTCATAATAAGAACCAAGCCCAGGGGAGCCCAAAGCCTTCTTCTGGGGGAATCACAGCAGCTGCCCAGGTCCTGGTCTGTGCCGAAGCTTCCCAGAGTGCAGTGGTCTCCAGGCAGAGCGTGTCTGAGAAGCTGACAGTTGAAAGTGAAGATCAGCGTCCTGCGGCGAAGAGACAGCTGTCATCAGAGAGCGCAGCCAGGACCATCACCGTGGTGAAGAAGAGTGCGGTGAGAAAGGAGGCGGAGGAGCACAGGCACCTGAAACCAAAAGCACACCTGGGACAGAGAGTGGCACCATGTCCTGTGGCGGCAGGGAAGAGGAGGCGACGAAAGGACCTCTTCACCAACTCTGAGGTCTTCCACAGGGTTGATTCACACGTCATCAGGGCAGGAGCAGAGGTGACAACATTTATACACTACATCCTGGTATAACAAAACATAGGAAGTCGTAACATTATGCTGCCCTTTACTACCTATCGGTAAAAACTGAATATTTAACCCCAACAGTGACAAACATGAGCTTCACATGTTAAGATACACAGAACTACCAATCTATAGTTCTCCTCTAACCCATCCGTATTTACAATCTAAATGCAGGAAAGCAAAACGAACTAGCGGGTTAGCCTGACCACAGAATCTAAATAATAGAATCTTTTCAGTAGGAACCAAATCTATATAAAAATACCAAAAACAAAGCCACAACAAAGATGGGCCTTTGTGTTCCCTGAGATTTGCCAGAGTAGCATTGAGAAATAATAACAGCTACTCATCCACTGCAATAAAACCATTACAAATACCACAGCTCTCAGTCAGCGCTCACATCCTTGAGCATGGATGGTAACTTGGTTTATTCAATAGACTGAATGACATTGAAAGACTCTAGCAACTAGAATGATGCTGAAAGATGATGAAAAAAACATCTGTGGCAATGGTTTATATGAAAGTTTGTTATGCTGGATGACTGTGAAAAGATAAATACCCCATTTTTATTATTAATTATTGAATTACTTAACAGGACTAATGACCTATAAAAACATATTTTATCTAAAAGTGACTGTCTTTTGTGCGTGTGTGTGTGTTGCAGCTGAAGGAAAAGTGTGTGTATGATGTACGGACGATAGTACAGAGCATCACACAAGGAGCCAGAAATGAGCTGGAGAGGCTTCGCGCAATCTGGGTCTGGCTGTGCCACAACATCGGTGGGTATTTTACTGAACTATATATACTTGCATATAAATCCTTGTGTTCTGTAATGGGCCGCATTATGAATTGTTAGAATAGGTTATCTATTAATGTTGAGGAGCAGGTGTTATATTCTCTCCTCATTTTGTCTTCACAGAGTATGATGTGAGTGGGTACCTTGGCCGCTCAGAGAAGCTGAGCTCCCCAGAGGAGGTGATAGCGGCCGGTCGGGGCGTGTGCTGCGGCTACTCCAGCCTCTGTACAGAGATGTGCAGGTAAACACAACAAAACAAAAATTGTTAGTGCACAGAAAATTCCCCCAACCCCTCTAGTAGTCAGCAATTTCACTCAAAAAGGCTGAAATTTGTCATTGAGATAAAGTATGTTTGTGTGAAGGTGATGCAAATTCATGTTTGGTTAAATTAAAATCCTGGAGATGTCTTTAAGTAGGACACTGTACAATAATGGCGTCCTCAATGTGCTTGGGTAAAGCCACAGATAATGGCACAACAGAAGAACATTAAAATCCTTCCAATGACTGTATTATGCCTATTATGCCTCATTGAGATTTATTTCTCCGAGGTATATTAAAGGAATAAAAACACAGCCACATAGATTTTGTATAAACAGAGAAAACATATTGCAAAATAGGATTTCATACTGCAGTACTTTCTTCAGTAATTTAGTTGGTAGTACACACTCAAAAATAAGTGCTCACTCTATTCCCATTCTTCCTTCCAGCCACTCAGTATTGTGCTGCATTGTGAATCCTTGGTCCCCTCTGAGTTCAAACTGCTAGACGTTTCAAGTATAAATAATGTGCACTGAACTGAATATATTTAAAACCTACAGCACAAACAGTAACCTTGAACTGGAGTTTAAGGACATGGCATTCAAAACACAAGGCATTGAGCTCGCTCTGTTTGTTTTTTGTTTACAGAGAGGTGGGCATTGAGTGCCAAGAAGTGCCCGGACACAGCAAAGGGGTTGGGTACCTTCAGGGCCAGAGCCTCAAGAATGTGAAATCTGATCACCTGTGGAACTCTGTGCTTCTGGGGGGACAGTGGTTCCTATTGGACGCTTGTTGGGGAGCAGGACGAGTAGATGTGGAACATGAAAGCTTCATTAAAAGGTTTGAAAGCAGTTTTGTTTCCACTACATTCACCATTAAGTTTTTTTTTTTTTTCAGGCCAAGCTGTAAATTACAAAGTAGAATCTGAGATTTTTTTACAGGATACATTTCCATTAATGCCCCACAGCACTGCAATCACAAGCTTGAGTTTGGTCTTTTGCTTATTATCATACAAACGGAACAAGCAGCGAGTTGAGTCTCAAACCAGTCTGCTGTCTCCATCTGTTGCCTCCAAGGTTCGATGATTTCTATTTCCTAACGGACCCAGAGGAGTTCATAGATTCGCACTTCCCCGATGAGGAGAAATGGCAGCTCCTGGACACGCCCATCCCCCTGGAGGAGTTCGAGAGGAGAGTCTTCAAGACCTCAGCCTTCTTCACCATGGGGCTCAGGCTAATCCAGCCTCATCACTGTCACCTTGTCACAGGTCTGTCCCCAGTTCTGTTGATTTCACACTTGAAATGTATCAATTCAAATCAAATATTTGTAAATTAGGCAACACACATATTTTTCCAAGAATGAGCAAGTATTTGCTTCTTTGAAATTCATTCAGGCAATTACATTTGACTTTTGCCCGCCAACATGCATCAATCTTAATTTTCAAGTTTCCTTAAAAAAAAAAATGTAACTCCTGATTTCCTTCTCAGTTGATGGCGAAGCAAACGTGTCCCTCGGCTTCTCCAGGCCAACAACATTTACCTATGAGATCACACAGCACCAGGACCTTCTCCATTGCGGAGCTCCAGAGCAGAAAGAGTCCAGCAACTCGTCCTTTGGCCTCCTCACGGTTTCCCATCGGAACATGAAGCTGCAGCTCCTGCCGCCTGCGAGTGGTGTGTATGACGTGAAGGTGTTTGCCAGACCTGAAACGGCCACCACTGCTCTGATTTGGGTCTGCTCCTACACTGTTGAGTGCCCCACCCCCAGAGCCATGGAGGAGATCCCAGAGAACCCCTTCTTGTCTTGGGGCCTGCAGCCTGTTGCAGGATCTCTGGGCGTCACAGGCAGCAGCCAGGGCAGCAAGGCTGCCGAGGTGGAAGACGGTGTCTTTGAGTTGGTGTTGAAGACTTCCAGGCCTCTGATGGTGCTGTGTGAACTGGTCCACCCAGAACTGGAAGCTGCTGCAGCTAAGCGCTGCCTGGCTACTCAGATTCAACCGGATGACCTAACCTGCCACGTCCTGTGCCCCTTGCGTGGCTTCTACCGGCTGTCAGTGTTTGTGCGGGATTACGAGAAAACAGAAGTCAAGTTCCAGAATGCTGGAAACTTCCTGTTGCACTGCAAAGGGAAGGTCGTCTGTATGGATGAACTCTTCCCTCCTAACCTGGGCTCGGTGTGTGGTCCGGGGACCCGCACGTCAGAGGCGGGGCTGTCCAAATTCAGCCACACGACAGCGCTAGTGAGTACCCAGCAAGGCAAGTGCAACATTACCTTCCACAACCATCGAGACCTCGAGCTTCACACTTTGCTGAGCAGAGAGGAGAACAAAACAGCATCCATCCCGCTTTCCCGGCACCTCTTCTGCACATACACAGACAGCAAGGTGACGGTGAGCATCAGCCTACCTGATGCTGGGATGTACCGGCTGGGCCTGTATGCTAAGATCACCCCTGGTGGAGATTTCAGCCCCATGTGTGACTTTGTTCTGAGGAACAGCTGTGATCAGCCCGGGCCTCCGTTCCCCTGCGTCTACTCAGCCTGGAGGAAAGGCTGCGTGCTCTTTGAGCCTCGCGTGGGCCTGCTGGAGCCCCTCTCATGGGTTCGCTTCAGGGTGAGGGTCCCCGGGGCCCAAAGAGTGAGTGTGATGGGAGAGACTCGAACTGATCTGAAACTGAATAAGAGCCGAGTCTGGGAGGGTGACGTTTTCACCGGAAACAGTCTCCAACAACTGAAACTGGCTGCTACATCGGGGGAGTCCACTGACATGGCTGTTTTGATGACCTTTGACATCAAGCAGTTGGAGAGAGAAGAGTGAAAAAGGCTGGTGGAGAACAGATGATAGTTCTCTGATCTGCCTAAGCTGTTAACTGCCTAATGAAGCTATTGATATAGACTCATGCAAATCTGACTGGGGTAGAAAACATTTGCAAATAATTCAAACTGTGAGCCATAACCTTTCAAGTTTACCTGCATCAACACAACACAGATAGATTCATAATAAGGTGTATAAAAATGTCATTTCAAATATGTCCTGTGAATGTGTAAACTTTATAGCAATGAAGTGATACAAATGCAATACTAGACTTACCTGGCAATTGTTTGATTTTCTTTTCCTGAAAGCTATTATTTGATCCAGGTAGTATTTAGTACATAAAATGACAATGGTGCTCAGCTGTGATATCATACTGATAAAGAGTGCATTTGTGCATTGTTATTATAAGAAGTAAACCTGCATTATGAAATGATGGTTGTCAAAAAGTGTGAAATAAAAATAGACTGTAAAAAAGAAATCCATATCTGGACTTATCTTTTATCTCTGAACAGTCAGTGAAGTTGTCACAAATACATTATTAATCATAGAAAAGCAGGCCTCTCAGGGGTTTTAACTTATTTTAATTGAAAGTAGAAAATTGTTAAAATTGTGGTTATTCTGGTAGCCTAACAATTAATGTCCCTGAACTTCCATCCAGGGTTCTGGAGCCGATCCCAGCTGACATTGGGCTGATTAAGCAGCATGTTTTTGGACTGTGGGAGGAAGCTGGCGCACCCGGAGAGAATCTACACTGACATGGGGAAAATGTGCAAACTCCTCGAGAAGAGCCGCAAGCTGGAGTGCGCCTAAACTTAGATCATGTATTTAGGTGCACAGCTTTTAAAAAATGCAGTTAATAGTTGATCACTATTATGGAAAAAACCCTGTATAGTCTAATACAACAGGGTTAGAATTTGAAGGATCGAGTTGTTATTTCATTATTCAGAGAGTTAGTTATTTAGCCTAGCCTCACTGATGGGTAAGCCTACATTACTTTTAGTTAGGTGTGCATAATAAACTGGCAACTGAATGTATGTCACAGCTAACAACATGAATCTAAACTTGTTGTTTCATGCAGCAGGAAAACCCAAACCCAGAGGACAGTTTTGTTGGAGTCAAGGCTGGTGACAACTTCCTTCCCATCCCACCAAATCATGCAACATACTGACTTATTAGCTACAGTTTAAAAGAAAAATGACTCCCCCACAAACCCAGTTATATAATAAAAGTGAACAGATCCAGCACTGTACAGTGCACTATTGTTGCAGTGACCTGGGCCCACTCTGCAGGATTTGGCAGACGCCAGTGAGAGTGATGAGTGTTTACATGTGGCTGTCATAATAGCCCACAAATAGCCTCGGCTCACTGCCTCAGTAAAAATACAATAGAGGGGCGGGGAGGAGAAAAAGGGCGGTTAACGCTAGAAGCGATATGGTAAGAGTGTGTTTTAAGTGTGCTAAGTGTATCTGGGCGGGGGGGTCTTGCCTTGGGTCGCTGGGGAGAAACTGGCGGCACGTTGGTGGCAGGAGAGAGGCCGAGGAAACGCTGATGTCAGAGGTGAGCCATGTGGAGGACTGTATCTGCCTGGCAACAATACAAGGACACACACTATCTTCCTTTCTTTTAAACACACATACAGAAACACACACATACACAGCATGAGGAAATGCTGGGCTAAAACTGTGTGTGCAGGATTCCACACATTCTCTCAGCTCTATTTTCGCTGGCATTTCTTTTTAACAAAGTGTGTTAATAGCCATATCCAAACACATACACACAAGCTTTTTCACACACTCACCGCAGACAGTTTCTGTTTAGACTACCTCTCCCAGTTCCAATAACAAAGAGCTGATACAGGGTCTGGATGCACAGAGTGAATCCATGTTGTCTCACCAAGTGACAAATCCACTACTATGCTGAACTGGCTGCATGTGTGGCTGCTGACATCTGAGAGCAAATCAGTTATCACACAAAGTACAACAACACAGTGGCATTTCAGTGAAATTTAAATGGCTAAACATTGATTGAAGTGATAGAAGAAAAAACATGGATCAACCATATAAATATTTAATGGATTACGTGGTGCAATAAAAACAACAATTAGATTATAAAAGCATCAGTCACAGGAAAAAAACAAAAGTTACAGTAGTTTTGTGCAAATGCAATTCAGTTTTGCTCATCTGTGAACACCCTCTAAACAAAATGTGGAAGTCAGTTTGGCACTTTTGAAGTTAGCTTTTTTTTTCTCATTACAATAAAGACCATAAGAAGTTACTTTTTCCTTTTACTTTGGATGGCCTGTAGATAGGGGAGAAGAAATGAGCCCTTTGCTTTTTTTCCCAGATCTAATTTTGCCATCACGCCATTAAACATCTCCCAACTTGAATCGTTTGTTACTTGACACACATCCTTTTTTTGTACACGATTGTGCGGCCAGCTGGTATGTGGCTACAGACAGAAGATATTAACCACAATTTCACCCCTATCTTCTTCTATAATACTTGGGTTTTATGGGGCAAATATCTAATCTCAGGTATGGAAATAATAAGTACACCTGAGCAAATTCCTCTCGCTGTCTGTGAGGACTGTGGGGTGAGGAGCTTGTGATTCCCTTTTAACCTCGATAGGACAGAACAGCCCAAACAATTAGCATCAACAGTCCCCTGAGGCCTGAGAAATATTTGGACAGCTAAAAATCCATTTCCAAGCCGCCGTCTCCAATAAGCACAAAAATACCTTAAAAATATCCACTTCTTCAAGAAGTGCATACATTCCACACAGGTGGCCCCTTTGAACACTGGAGCCAATCTTCAAAACTAGAAAAGAACAAAACCTCTCACACTGCGGTATCACACTGCAGTACGAGATCACCACATTTCCCCCTTTTATATAAAACCAATTAACACCAAACTTTGTTTTTGTCCTATAACTTCAGCTACAAAATGGCTAGCCTCCACATACAGGATAAAGACACCAGGGTGCTCAGTTTGCCAGAGAGCTGTGTAGCGGTCACACTGAGAGGCTTGTGGAGGGCTCTTTGGGCCCCCAATGTGCAATAAGTAGGGGTCACCAAACAAACTTAATCCTCTTTTTTTGGCCATACTCTGATACAAAACATCGAGGTTTTGAATACCAACTAGGGCTGGGCATGAAAAACATTTGTATTTCCCATTATATTAGATATTGTTATTGACTGATTGATGTCACTCATGTAATAAGCTAAACTAAGTGAGCTTGAAGATATATCTGCATCTGAACTGTACTGTGGTACCCAGCCCATATTCCACCTTCTTTTTGGTTAATTTGCAAGAATACCTGAATCGCCCTGAGCCCTCCTGCAGCCTCCCTCTGTGTGACCTCGCCTACTTTGCCCTCTGACTTAGTAAAAACACATTGCTTTAAAGAACAACTCTATGGATTCCTTTCACCAACACTGTTGAAGGACGGATTCTCGTCTGACAACACCTCCTCCCCCTGTGACAGGGAAAGGGATGGAGCTCTGAGTGCAGCTTTAATCTCTGCTTTTCTTAGCCGTAGCCAAGGCACTGCTGGATCAGAGAAACCTGACATCTCACAACTGATCAGATTCTCTTGAGTTTTTTTCTACAAAAAAATTGCATCTGCTTTTGCTTTTGTAGCTTGTGCGAGAAGAGACGTTTAGCTTGCACCTAGAATGTTCAATTCACAGTCTTACAAAAATACTATTTGTCGATCCGAGGTAATTCAAATTCTTAGCAGATACGTAAAATAAATGTGATTATTTTCTCTTTGTTGTACCAGTTTGGTGAAAGGCAATTCTTTCAGAATATATGTGGTATCATATTCACATGACATCTCAACACATGCAAAATAGTGTAGACGTACTTGTAGTAGTAGTCGTATATGCGTTAGTGGTAATCTGATTTAAATATCACAAACATCTTACATAACCCTCAACTCTTTAAGGACTACTTTTTCATCTTTTGGCCAATTATAGTTTCAGTTTTTCTGCTCTTTGATATGTGTAGCAGGTTTCAAAGTTGTGGAACCTTCAGTCTCCCATAGATCAGCCTCACAACTATTTTACTGTCAATCAAGGTAACTCTCTGCAGTATTACATAACTACAGAACGACAGCAACTGTTGCTCCAAACATACTGCTTTGAGAGCGCATCCCTGAAACGCTAAAAAGAGCATCCAGCTTAAACAACCGTTATCATACTGTCAACAAAGGATTTATGTTACACATTATCGTAAAAGCACTGTAATCTGTTCACGTTATGTTCTATCTGAC
>CAFUXE010000242.1:331036-352601 GCA_903364295.1 Serranus cabrilla
AAACCCTTCACTTGCTGTAAAGACCCTTTACGGTGTTATACGAGCTACACACACTCAAAGCAAGAATCCAGAATACAAGCTGTGAGAGACTGAGAATTTAGCAGCCCATTTGTTTGCTTTACTTTGTCCTTAAAGAGCTATTTGAGGGCACTGTAAGTACATTATATAAAAACACAAGGTACAATTGCACTTCTTTTATAGAGTAAAAGAGAAGGAGTGTAAGAGAGGAGTTAATGGAATGAGTAACTTGGGGTGAGCTCCTCCTCTAATATGTGAACCCCGGTTTTGCTGGCTGGAACATGCCAGGGTAATACATGTTAGAGGCATACTTCATTGCTATGTTATGTGCTGTGCTATTCTATGCATTGTATTATTCTTCTAAAAGACAGTGGCACATCTAGCATAAGATGGTATGGCTTGTTCAGATCATAGTGGACTCTACTGAGAGGACGGATGAGGCCAGCAGTGTCAAGTTGAGTTCAGATTCAGGATTATTTGAATCTGTTCAGGTCACCTGGGGGAAAACAGCCAACAATGCTATCACTGGCTTTGTCTACCAGCTGAAAACTAAATTATTGATTCTTTATACATGCTGCTGACGGCGCTGATAGACAGACCTGTAAAACATGACACAGGCAGCGATGCGAATGGCTACCTAAGTTCTAAAAATATCTCAAACAGGAAGCTAACATTGTACAAGTATTCACGTCGCTAGCAAACATTTCCCCCTCTCTAATCTCAGAGTATTCATTATTGAATACATGCTATTTCTTTGGTTCAGTGTACAAAGGCCAAAGCAATATATTGTACCATTGTAATAGCAGCAGTATGTGCACACTTATAAGTATATTTAAATTTTCCTTTGTCTGTATCAATTCTCTAAAGACAAACTTAGCGCCATGTGACCTAAAAATTGCCAATTAGTCTGCATGTTACACTGCTGACCCCATAATAAATGAAAGCCATCAAATCTCCAGAGACTGTAGCAGGGTTCCTACATATTTCAAACCTCTAAATCCCACTTGTTTACCACACTTTTACTTTGAAATGCTTGTTTGGTTAGTTGTTAGAATTTATCATTTAAATGGGTTTTAGAAAACCCAAATATGCAGCTGTACAAATGACAACAAAATAGATTTTTCTCAGAAAGTACTGACAGCTTACCAGACACATTTCAAAACCTGTGTAGGAACCCTGATAAGAGGAAGACATGCATAGAGTATTAGTGTGACACACGAGCGCAGAGCAAACATAAGCATAAGTAGCATAACTAATCATTTAAACAGGACATGAACTTTGATTCTCTGCGACATCACACCGCCGATACAAAGCCTTACACATTTCACTAAAGGCTCTACTCATGTTTACCCAAACCTAACCAAACAGGAAACTGAGTCCAGGTTTTCCTAGATTTTTTCATTTTTTCCCCTTGTCTTACCCAAAAGCAGTGACCCAAAAGATATTAAACAAAACAAAACGTGGGAATGTTCACACTTAAAACGAATTTGTTGATGTAATGGGTGATCCACACTTGGTTGCATTGAGGTTTAGCTTAACTTTCTGTGTCTACCTGGTTTCTCACTGTTAATTAGCAGCACTATAATAAATAGAATACAATTTTTTAAGGAAAAGTTTCTGTTTGACACGTAACCTCAGTGATCAAATTTGTTTCTGACTGCCTCAGCTGTTTTATATAACTACGACACTTTGCTACAGGGTCTGAAGTCTGCTTTATTGCACTTTCATTAGATTCACTTTATGAGTCTTAAAATAAAGCACTGGGATGGCGTTTAGCTATGTGATTAATGGCATCATTCATCAGTTGTCTGCAGCCAACAGGCTGTCCAATGTTTACAGCTCTATGGCCAAGCGCTCCCTCTGCTGCAGCGTGGCACGCAGACAAGATAACAGGTGGGCCATGGATTGGGTGACAACAGAGGAGGAGCGATTCTTGAGAAACCCCACTAGGGAGCCCACCAGAATCACACGGCTATCCATGCCTGTCCAGAAATAGAGGCATTAATTTGCCAACTGTGATAAACAGAAACGCACAAGCTGTAGGAGTGTGCGGTTGGAAATTCCCTTCGATTGTGAAAGTCTCATAGATTGCAGGCTTAGTGGCGTAATCACATTGGTTTAAAGATGAAGTCTCGTGTTGCGTTATGTTTCAGATTTGTCTGCAGTTGTGATCAACTCTCATCTCCTGACAAACATGTCTTAATTTGAATTAACACAAGCGACCACATCAATTTGTTACTTTCATTTGATAAATATGATACTTAACTTGCCACAGTGCTAACTGTACAGTTAGTGGTGCTGCAGTTAGGAAGTAAGGCAAACAGCCATACCATGACAGAACCGCTTTTGATGGGTGATGTCATTGTCTAAAAGCTCATTTGCAATCAACCTTTTTATGCCACCAATTTAGAAACAAAGTGTCATAGTACATAGATAATGAATGGACTTGTAGCAGCAGTGTCTGTGGATGCATGGTGTGAACACACATTGACAACTCTAGTGGAGTGTTCATAACCCCTGTGCCCTCCCTGTGCCCTCCCACAGTGGTTCCCTTAGAGTGAAATGAGACAGATGGAGGCAGTGGGCATACAGACTGATTCTATCATGGATCAAACAGGTCAGGCTGTCCCTGCAGCTCCAGCTGACGGTTGAACAGCTCGATCTCCTTGTTGGCCTCAGTTAGGTACTCTTTAATAAACTCTTCCATGTCTGCAGTAACAGCAATGTAAGGGAAACAGCAGCACAATCTCCACAAACAACAGTAAATATAGATGAAAGCAAACCTGCACAATGATTCATGAGCACTGCTCTGCTCACTTAAGTTCCCATCTATATTTGTCAATTAAACAGTATAAGCTTTCAATAACTTAACAAACACAGATATGACTTTAATTTTCTGGTTCATACTTGCATTCTGGGTTTCTATTACAGCATCTTCACATGCTTTAATATTCCCAAAACACATTCTTTTTGACATTATGTCTGGCTGAATACACCTGTATCCATTCTCTCTCTGAAACACTTTGTTTTAGTGCCTTTCTTTTAAGACCCTCCTCTGAAAAAGTCTGCTCTGATTGTCACCATTTGCATTCTCAGCATATCTATACCATCACTTTAGCTGGGGAATGACTGTTGGCACTGTAGTAGCACTTTCTATTTATATACATTACATGGCACACATACCATAATAAAAAATAGACATGGAAATATCACTTTTTTACAACATGGGTCTTTTGAACAGTTGATTTACTTTACTGGTTTAATTTTTCTAGACTTTGAAGTATGAAAAATCTTCCTCAGAAACAAATCGGATGTTGTGCAGGTTCTACAATAGGCAGTAACCACCATGAAAAGGATACTCGGATGGATGTTCATTTTTTCTCCAAAGATGTCAACATATTGATAACCGTTGTAGAAGTAGCCCTGTGGTAGTGGATCCAGGTGCCTGGTCAGCTAAACAAAAACATATAATATCAAGATCAGTCAAGGTTATTGACTGATCAGACCACCAGAAATATTTGTTTTCATTTTCTAGCAAGGCTGCTTGTATCTAACATCAAAGATTTGATAATATTTTTGCACTCAATGTGGTATTTATTGACAACAAATGTGAAGGTAGCCTGTGGAGTTTTCTTGTTAACAACAGTTATATTTACATTTATTGTTTTGAAAAAAGCATATTTCATGTATCCCTGGGGCTTAACAAATGTGTTGGATACATTAAATTATTTTCAAGACATGTTTTTTTTTTTTTCAATATTTCAAAATCTGCATTATTTACATTGGCCTTTAAATCAACTAGAAGTGTTTGTCTTCTTTTGCTGGCACACTGCTAAATTACATGAAAGCTTGTAAGCAGCAGCATGGAAGTGCATAAGTGCATTGTATGCATTCTAGTAATTCAATATAGGTACAAACAAAGCAGGTGCAGGTTCATAGAAGCACTGCTCCTCCTTGACAAAATTACAGAGTGGCTTTAATGTTGTTCTCTCTACAACTAGTAAATATAGAACTATAATAAATATAATCATAAATATACATACATGTATGCTCTTGATTTCTTGTGGTGAAAGGGTATTTTTAGTCTTCTTAGGCTTCGTTGTCTGCTTCTGTAAACAACAAACAGAAACAACAGCTCTGTGGTTACACAGTAATTCATTTTCTTACACAGTACTTGACTGATGTTACTCATGAAATATAAGTCTCAGTGTGTAATGCAATCAAAAACAGCCGGGCAAGTTAAATGTCTACCTGCTTGGCACACAGTCTGAGCCAGTCCTTGAGTCCCTCCTCAGTGAGGCCAATGCCATCAAAGATCAGGAAGCAGGGTGTGTTGGTCGCTTTGGGCCCCGGGGTCAAAGGGTCAATGTTCTGGTCTGGGACAATGCTCAGGCTCCTGCTCACTGTGTTGTAGGCCACCTCCATCAGTTGGTCTGAGTCTGGAGGTTCCAGAGATGAAAGCGCTCACATCCATGTCGCACAAACAGTTTGCACCTTGTGTAACACCTGCTACAGCAGCTTCATATGGTCACAGCATGCTGTTGGTGGGGTGTTAATGTTTTAACGTCTATACAACCTCTCTGTTCCCAAAATGGCTCACAGGACTCACGTGTGTGGTAAAAAACAAGATAAAACATTTCATCGATGTCCTAACTCAATGTAAAATAATTACTGAATGTGCAACAACTAAATAATAACAAAATGAGGGAAAACTAAATATTAAGTGATGTAAATGATACACTATCCTAAGACAGTGACTGAGGTACACATTGACACCAAGGGAATGTGAGTATTAGGAGAAGGATGGTACAGTACAGTCTCAACATTCGCTCCATACTACTGTCTCTTCCCAGCTCCCCACAAATATCTGCACATTCTTTGCACATCTCCTCACAGGCACCTCCACTCTCTCCTCATGCAACATCTCTAAACAGGTCTTCAAATGAAAAAAGAGTGAGAAAACTATGTGGAGGAAACCAAACCAGTGGACTATGAGCTGAATTCTAAACACCAGACACCAGAGCAACAACCGAGCAATATTCCTACCGTCAGGAGCTTCTTGCCTGCCTTGTGGACAACCTTTTCTCTAATAATTCCCAAACTGGGAAATGCAAATGCAGGTCAAATATTACCAAGGAAAGAAGTCACATTTGTTTAGTAATGCTAAACAAAAGCAGGTTCTCTGGAATTCATAAATCTTCTCTGAAAATGTCAAAAGTTAGCAGAAGTGGCAAAATTTTGTAAGACAAAATAAAAAAATGTATTATTCCTACCAGAAAATCGGACTTTTCCCCAAACATTGTACACATTTCCTCGGAAGGGGCTTTGCCTTAGTGATGACCCGAATGCTACAGAGAGATGATCAGAATTTAAGCATTTAGTACTGTGGAATAAATGGCTAAACTTAACAACATTCATTTAATCATCAATTTCTGGAAAAGCAAAATTGGCAGCAAGATGTCATAAGTGCATTCTTTAAGAATGGAGACTGTTCACAGCAACAGCGGACAATTACTTTGAGACCTCAGTTGTCTCCATATTTGGAAGGAAAGGCAGCTTATGTAATCATCATCAAATGCTGCCAGCTCATATCTGGAACTGCTGTCACGTGTCAAAAAAAGGGGGGAGAATTCCTTTCCATCTCACCTTTACAGCGGGTGACAAATAGAGGCCTCTCTAGGGGCCGGTTGAAAGCCACGTGCTGCTGAGTGAGGACCAGAGACCCAGATCCAGAGAAGAAGCGCCCTTTGCACCTGAAATACAGAACACATGCACATAACACACATGGTGAGAAAGTTAAGTCTAGAGCAAGCCAAATGTTTGTGCTACATTTTGTCTTTGGCTGGAAAGTTGTTTACTCTACCAGCTGCCCACAGGAAAGTGGCCAGTGTTTGTGATTTGCTGGTAAAACTATTGGCGGATGATAAGTCTGTAAATGTAGATGTCTCTCATCAGCAGGTGAAAAAGATATCTTTCTTGGTCACAGAGTTCGGACATGCAAGAAACATCTCGTACACACTTGCATACACATAAACACAAAATTAAGTATGAAGATTAGTAAATCACAAGGGCCAAACTCAGGCCAGAAATCCAGTGTATGATCTGAGGGTAGGATTTAGCAGAGGTTCATATTAGGCTGACCACTGAGGCATGAAGCCTGAATGGACCTGGCCCAAAGGGAAGGAGACCCCCTCTGTGTACATGGCAACTGCATGGCCAACAGCTTGTTACTGTGCTGCCAGGAGGCAGCTGGTGATAGAACACAAGATGCCCTGAGGGGCTTTACAGCAATCAGCAGCCGATACCCCCACCACTGCAGCCGAGTGGCAATTAAACTGCAGGGAGGGAGGTGAGGCAGGACCAAGGAAGGCTGAGGCAGGAATCAACACCAATCTGTCGCTCAGCGGCCAAAAGGCTGAGTGTGGACACAGGAGGACACACAAGGGTCAAACTAGTAGAGTGGAACATAGGGTAAAGGGTCTTACCATCCAGGGTAGAGGACATAACGTGCTCTCAGCATTTGTGGTTCATTGAAGCTGCTATCAGAAAATATTAGATTCACATCTTCATTCCTAATTGATAAAGAGAAACAATACAGAATGAATACATGACACTTAACTTGTACATATGTATAGAAAATAAAGCAATTATAACATGGCATCACATAACTACTTATGAAAATGTCCTTTATCCATCTTAAGCTTTAAATGACAAAAATGAAACATTATTTAAGTATAGAATGCATTTGGAAATGTTCATGACACATTACTCTTCATACTGAGCAGCGCTCTGACCTAACAGATCCAGACATAGACTCAAAAAGTGGAATAAAATGTAGCCTAGACTGAATATTTTAGGCAAAGATAAAAGCAGTTAAATGACTGTTTGCTGCATTGATCATGATTCTGTGGGCGCCTACCTGGTGACAGCTCCTCTCTCTGCCAGTATGAAGGCTGCGGTGGGGTTGGCAGAGCGTACCAACTGCTGAACATGCTGCATGAGAGGGTGCTTCTGCTCTGCTGTCAGCCCAGTGAACACCACTGTACTCACAATACCTGACATACAACAAGGCACAAAAAAGGAAATGAATTCCAAGAGAAACTGACTCACTTTCCTGAAAATACAAAACCATGCTGTGTAGCCACTGCAGAAATACCATATTTCACACTAGGTTTGACTTATTGGCATTACTGCTGCTGGGTTGGATCTGCAAGCTGAATTTTTAGGGAAATTGCTATTTTGATTCCTGCAAAACAATTGGTGAGATATAACAGGGATAATAAATAATATCCTGAGACAGATTTAACTATGGTGGTTGCCCTATGCTCATTCCAACTCAGCTACACCCAGCTAGACTTCTGTCACACTTCCCAAAATAAGACTTTTCTGGTTCTAGCCCAAAAGTTGGCAAAAGATGATGGCAGTAACCCCAAATAAAATCTTCAAAATGTCACATCACAATACAATTCTGCATGTAAACTGTGTCCTCTCAAACATGAAGTGATGATCAGGCCAATAGAGTGCTGAACCTATTGTTAGTTGGCCCTATATGTTTTATTTAACAAGATGTCTGTTAAAATTTTTCTAAAGGCTTTAGCAACACAATAGGCTGTGGTGCTCAAACAACAGTGGTGGGGAATAACTGCGTTTGACTAACATAACTGTAAGCCAAGTCTGACAAATGCAATTATCAAATTCTAGCATGTGATAATTCAAAGAGGTAATAAGATCCTCAGTGCCTCATAAAACATAATGACTTTCAAATTTGTCACATATGTGGACAATAAGTAACAATTAAGCATTATATGCACTCAAAGATAGAGGGCCTGTTGGTGAGTGAATAGCACTACAACACAATTCAATGAAGCTAACAAAAAAATATGAATATACTACTCTTTCACTGGGTGTTTCATTTCTCTCCTGTAAGCATTTTTATCTTTTCATACATGTACAACTTCTCCCCTGACCTAGTTTCACAAAATCAATATATTTCTTGTTTCTTGTTCTAGTAATATTGATTAGATTAGATTATACTTTAATGATCCCACAATGGGGAAATTCCCTTGTCACAGCAGCAAAAGCAGAAAACAGAAAGTGTGAATATAAATGACTGAAAATAAAGTTAGAATTATAAAAATATAAAGAGCACAAACATAGGAGTCCTTAAACATATGCAATAAACACGCCAGAGCCGTGCAGCTTCCAAAGGAGCATTACAAGACTGGATAAAATTAATTGCAATGAATATCAACATGGTTTTCCTCAGTGTTCCATGAAAGAAGTTTATACCTAATGGATTTTTGTTGTTAGGGAAACTGGAGGGTAGAACAGTGCAACACAACAAGACTTACCTTGGCTGCACTGCTCCAACAGTTTGGGAAATACAAACCTGCAGGGACAGACAGGGGACAGAAGAACTTTAGTTAAATATACAGTATACTTGAGTACAGGGTGAGGACTGACTGCCAGCTATTCATTCAAATGCAAATTTAGTTTGACTGAGATGGTCACTGCTGCATTGTTGATTGATAACTGTATGCTGAAAATAGGAATTTTGTTCCTGAGTGACAAAAATATAAGATCTGTGTTTTATTTACTAATCTTACAGTCATCTTTCTTTTAACCTGTGTCTTGTTCTACAATTTCATCATTAACAATAACTCTATTTATGACTAATGGATGCTTGCCAAAGTTGTGCAGCAATAAACAGGCTAATTTCATGTTATGGCCCTTGCCTAGCAATCCGGTTATCAATCTTGAGGCATTTTTCATCAGATGACATCATGACTAAGACTGGCAACTGACCAATGTAAAAGCTTTCTGTAATCTCATTTAATCTTAACATAATTTATCCTGAGTTTTCAAAATCGATCAGTGTTATACACCACTTTCTGAATAACTGTTCCAAGCCAAGTCCCCCCCAAGCCACCACACACCCTCCCCTGCAGCTCTTAGGGAGCCTGCAGGCTGGGGGATCAGCAATTTGAAAGGCATTTATCTTTCCTGTCCTGATGTAATGAACTGTCTACATTCATCACAAAGAATGGATCATGACTGACTGATGAGCTTCACTGAGTGGGGGGTGTTGGTCACACATGTGGACCCGGGGGATTAGAGGGCTATGCTGAAGGGGTTGACAGGCAGGTCAGGCCTAAGCTGGGCTAACCACACCCAATTAGCACCATAGTGGGGTCCACAGATCTCCACACAATCTATGGCATCAGACAGAGATAGGGGGCTTGTTGAAGATGCCTCACATGGAAAAGTCAGTGCTAACCACATTGCTATCTAAACCTCTTATTACACATTTTTCCACTGCTGAGCCAAGTGGGGCCTTTCAGAGTTTGACCAGAGGGTCATCACAGGATACAAACATGTTTCAAATGTATTAATAATATTTATTAGAAATTGAGTACTTCACCCTAAAAAGGTGAACATACCCTTACCCCCAAACTACTTCCCGAACACATACGTTTTCATAAAAACGTTACCATTTATACTTTTTAATGCTTCTGTGTTGTATTGGGAGAGTATAGGCAAAGCTCAAGCAGCTGTTTGTGTGAGTTATGTGCCTGTGCAAGCGTGAGATTTTTTAAGCGGTAGAATTTGAAATGGTAAGGTTTAATCAAAAATGCATGTGTTACAGACATAGTGAGAATTTGACTCAATAAATGAGACTTGGATTATACTGCATGAGGTGTGTGAGAGTTAGTATGTTTTGTTATAAAATAGCTGTTGTTATGGCTGCCAATTACGTCAATACATTCTTCGTTCATCTTGCAAGCATGCCAAACAAACTAAAGAGTTATGTGTTCATGGTAAAACAGTTTAAGTCATTGATATACAAATAGTAATTTTGAGGGTGAAGTTTTACATTAAAGCTTAGCTTGCTAGACAGTCACCTCATCTAAAGGACTGTGAGAGTTTTTAAAGGTAGATTTTTGATTTAGATTTTTGTCCTTATATTTCTGAATGTTACTCTGCAGAATCAAGCTATTATGCCTTAATTAGAAACTAGGGCATTCGTTATAATACCTACTGGCTTTTTAATTCTTCTAGACTGACTTCATCTGTATGTTAGTATTACTGGCCAACGCAGCTTGGCTGTGCAGTGGCAAACAGCCTATTACCAAGAGTGGTATGTCATATTGTGTGGAGCAGCTCAGTCAATCTTCGTCAGTGAGAAGCTCTGTAAGCTACATCTAAAGCCTGTAACAAAAGGAGAGTGAGATTAAATGTAGGACTGATCCTCTCTGTAAAAGGGACCCAGCCTTGAGTTTTAATAGCTGAAAGTGTCATGTAACCTCTTCCTGGAAACCTCCAGTGCTTCAACAATTTATCAACATCCAGCCCTATCTGTCATCATCCAGTCTGTCCATATATTGTTTGAAAAAACAACTGAGCAGACCCTTGAATCTTAGGTTTTCGTTACTGGTGTGTTTTAGCTGATTTAGCCTTTTTAACTTGCAAAATAGGCCAAAACAAATGTGTTGCTAACTGCATGTAATTACATTTGAGCAAAGTGGTTGCAAACAAAAAATATAAGCAACCAACTCTGCTAGGAACATATGTTAGTGATTTTTGGTGAAAACCTATGTTTTTGAAAAAATGCTAAGATTGCAAAGCAAAATAGCGGGTTGTGCTGCTGGAATGATTTAAGTAGTTTTTTGTTGTGAAACTGGGTCACCAAATCCATTGCCACTGCTGTGAATCCTGTTTGCCTGCAGCTGCCATACCCTGTGAAGGAGCAAGTTACAACATTTTCTGAGCCACATTTCAAGACTACAGGTGGTGAGTGTTTGCTACTCATTGGATAGATTTTTGGCGAGGTAATCTTTAGTATTAATTGACTGTGTGAGGAAGCCGGAGTACCCGGAGAGAACCCACGCACACACGGAGAGAACATGCAAACTCCACAAAGAAGGGCCGCAGGCCGGAGTCGAACTGACGACCCTCTTGCTGTGAGGCAAGAGTGCTGTAAATTGAAAGTGATAAGTTCACCTTGAACTGAACACTGACATCTTTGTTTGGTCTCATCAACATCCATCACACTTCACTTAGTTTATAGTTTATCAAAAGGCCATTTTCTAGCACATTTAATAATCTAATCTTATCTTTCTGCAATAATTAGACATTGAGTAGATTTGTTAAACTGAAACTAAGAAACGGGAGAAGCTCGATGTCAGTGGACATGAGTTTAGCAGAGTTGAGACCCATTTACTGAAGAAAATTATTTTACCTGTGCTCCACACAAGAGGCACGGGGGTCCACACAAGCAGTGACAGCGCCGATGGTGAAACACGCCTGGACAACTGGGTCAGGGTGGAAAAGCACAGCTTGGACCACATCCAGAACATCTGTGTATCTGTCAGAGTAAAACATGTACAAATTAAGTCATCACACACTAACAAAAGCAGTAAAAAAAAAAAAAAATTCTAGTTTCTTCAAATGCTGTTATCTTTAGGTTTTATTACCCCAATGGATGTATAAGGTTCATGTGCAGATCTGTTTGATTTACAATGGTAAAATTATTGGTGTAATTATTGTATCGTATAGTAGTATTTTTGGAATGAGACTTGACTTCTCAGTTCCCTGCTGTATCAAGACAGTCAGTGGTCTTTCTTACCCAGGTGAGAGCACCAACAGACGGGGTTTGCCTCCTGGGCCTCTCTGGCTCTCCAGGAAGCTGGACAAATACTGCTGCAGGTGAGAGGCTGAAAAGCTGTCACAGCTGTCAGGACCGGGCTTGTACACCACCCACCTACGGGTAAAATAATAATCAAAATAGCTGTCTTCTTGTTCTGTTCTCATTATCACTCATTTTTAAAATAGCTTCAACATCTTGTCTGCAGGATTAGAAATAATTATAGAGCAAAAAAAAAAAAAATGTAACAAAAACAAAACGGAGACCAAGAAATCGTGTTGGATTTAATTTCTCTCACCTCTCACGTTCCTTGTTCAACTGGACCAGGAAGTCGCAAAGTCTCTTCTTATGGCTTCCCGGTAATCCAGTGATGATGGTAATGACAACCTTTATACACATAGAAAACACCACACCAAGATTTGAATATTACAAGGCAGATTAGGGATGACAGAGAAAAAAAGAATCATTAAAGGAAACAGAAATGTTTTTTTCTTGTCTACATTTTTTAAATGAGAAAGATCCACTGCACCTTAGTCAATATGCTCACCTTGTCTCCCTGGCTGCTGACTGCATTCCTCAGCTCAGAAGAGGGAAAGAGCACCCCCAGGTGGTCATACAGAATGGGCTCCTGGCCGATACTACTTAAGGCAAAGTGCTGAAGAAACCTAGCACAGACCAGAATACAGTTGGCAGAAATTGGGTCACGTCTTTAACACTCAATATTAATATTAGCTCAAGTTTTTGCAGTTAGCATTAACATAAAAGCACAAAATGCGTTGTTATCTGCTAGAACAAAGCGCTTTAAAGTAAGACCAATGACAATTTTTTTCTAAGCACTGTATGGTATGTTTTATTCAGGTGTGAATGCTTCAAACAGTTGGATGTCTAATTATAACAGGTGACAGATTTAGAGCAGACTTGGGAAGCAGAGTTATCCTTGCATGTGGTTGTCTTTGTTTCAGCTATTACGGCAAACAAAATGTGTGTGCACTGTTTATTCTGGGTCAGAGAATGAAGCTTCATTAGCTTATATACTTTCTCTAAACAGAAAAGGACTTTCAAGTGTTGATGGTCAACACTGATGATTAATCTGTATCAAGGAACACAGGCTTAAATATAAATACTATTTTGGGATGACACATGGTACTTATGATTGAGCAATACCTAGCATCGGGTTTTATTACTTGTTTGGTCCAACTGTGAAGCTCCCTACTGAGTGATCTGAGTGTGTACTAACATGTCCTGCTCCGGCAGCTGGGAGTAAGAAGTCTTCAGACTGCCTCTGCGTTTGGCCACTGGTGGCTCCTGACTGTCATGCAGCTTCTGCAGTCTGCTGTGCCTGAGAGAAAGAGGTCATTACAATTTCTTTGTCATGATTTCATGGACAGAGTTAGCCTGAAAGACTGATTCATCATTAAGTTACATAATCACAAACTATGTTAACAATGGCATCAAAATGAAAATCCTGTGACATGATGACAAAGGGTGTTTTGGAAAAAAACAAAACATGTAAATGCTATTATGTGTTCAAATATATAAAAGAAACCTGCAAATTTGGTCTGATTTGAGTTTGATTGTTATTATTTGAGAAGTGTTAGTGAAGTGATATTTTAAGCAAAAGATTCTAACCTTCTGCAATCTGAATCTAGCACACAGACAACTGATCTGAAGTTGTAAAAGGAGATAAAGTCATCTTACATGTTTTTCTGGTTCCAGGTCAGGTGCTTTTGGTCCACCAATTGCAGAGTGAGTCCAGATTCAGAGTTTTGCCACAACGACAAAACCTGAAACAAAGAAAGATACGGTTTATGCAACTGAAGTGGAGAAAAAAATCTGTCACAATTGGAGTTTAGCACTTGACAGCATATGCTTTTTGAAAAATGACAGAATAGCATTTAGTCATAGCCAACCAGGATAAACATGCTTTATTTTTTACCCTTTTCTTTTTTCATACTCAAATAATAGCAACAGTGATAGTGTGTGATAACCATGTTCACCACTGCTATGAAGAAATCTTTAGATTTATGTTATTCAGGCATGATGACAAACTGAATCATTAATGAGACGTCCCATGTGTATCATCAGTCTCAAATCCTGGCGCAGGTCATTGGTTAAAGGTCTTACCTTGGAATAGAAGGCCCGGTGGCTCTTAGACCTGGGCTGAAGAGCAAAGACCAGACAATGATCAGCGCTATGGAGTGGGAATGGAAGATGGGGGAGCAGGCTGCTGTCATACTCCACAAGGAGAGATGCCACTGCACTCGAATCCTGGTAATAAGAGGACACAGAAATCATACACAAGTTTGAAGAAATTCAACTGCATATGGATTTGGAATAAAGGTTTTATCACTGTTTCATAGGGAAGCAAGTAAAGAGCTGTCTTCTAAGTCATTAAAATACTATGTAGCAACAAAATAGATCTTGTGTAGAAGTTTGCACAATCATATATGTGTGAGGACTGTTAATATTACCGGATCATAGAACTTGATGTTGCGGATGTGATCCTTGGACAGGGTAATGCTTCCATATTGAGAATGAATAAACAGGAGTCCCTCAGAGAAGAATATGATTTTTCCTATGATAAACATTTAAAGAAGTATTAATAATGATGAAGATTCACAACACACATGGTACAGCATTGGCCAGAATATATATGGAAAAAACAAATCTTGTAAATGTATTGTATCACATTTATACATGAATTACTGTATTACTGTACATGAAAATAAATTACATGGCAGACATTTTTATATTTATGGAGAGTGTCACCTTCTTCAGGTGTAGAGAGCTGGCTGCTGGAGAACACATACGCAGCATCTGCTACAGTCAGAGCAGTTCCCAAACAAGTGCCTTCCTCTTTCTGTTTAAAACACACGCTGTGAGTGATGAGGTCACATGCTCATACATACATAAACATGTCTTCATAAATTGTAATGAATAGATCAAGCTTCTGAACTTACCTTAGCAAGATGCTGGGCTTGCTCAGACTGCTTGACATCAGATTCCATCTACAAAAACACAACAATAAGATTTCGGTTACATGTTCTTCTTAAAAGAATGAACTGAAACTGAAATGTGTTGTGGAACCCCAACACGTTTCATTCACGTGGAAAGCATGGCTGAGTAAGTAACTCAATTTGTATCCAAACACTGCATTTTTCAGGTAAATCTGAAATTGATTTTCAGCCCTACACGTACCATCCAGCAGGCATATCGAGGCACAGTTGTAGTCAGGATGGTGTAGCAGCTGTCTGAGGACACAGTGCCATCTGCAGGAGAGGAAAAAGACATGTTTAGAAGGAAGCACAAACAACAGAGCCAAAGAATGACAAACAAGGATGATGAATAACAATTATGATCCTCATAGCAGGAAATCTGCTGTTTTTAGACATGTGTCTGTTGTTTAAAAGTGCCCTTTTCTGTACTGACATGTGAATATGTGCTGCTTGGAATGTAAATCCAATCCACATTATGGAATTAATCAGCAATCAATTCTAGACTTGATCAGATCAATATTGTACCTTTCTGTTGAATGTTGATGCTGGATTCCAAGAATGATTCAGAGAAAACCACAGAGCCGAGGTCGCAGCCGTCCCACTGCAGGTCTGGGATGTCATGGACAGTCATAGAGGCCTAAGAGAGACAAATTAGTTATTCCACTGGGATTTTTTTCTTTTCTTTGGTGAGGCAAAGAAATAATATCCTTCTCTAACTTACTGTTTTTACTACATAGCGGCTTTGTTCGTCAGTCAGTGGAATGATCCTGAAAAAAAAAAAAAAAAAGATTTAAAGTTACATATTTCCCAAAACGTTTTTTAAGAAGGCATCAATTTAGTACACATTTTTCACATAACATGATGGATATCTTTTAGTTAAGACATAAAATACAAATGCTTGCAAATGACAAAAAAGGACTAGTTCACACTCACCTTCCTTGCATATTGACTGCTTGAATGCTGAATTCACATTTGGATCTGATGTGAGAAAACAAATAATCAAAACAATTCAAACAACAGACTGCATTCCATGCTTGGCTGAAAGTCCCATACAGAGGACTACAGTGAAAATATCTTAATCTAACTGTACCTGAGACAACTGCGGTACTGACTTAAATTCACTGAGTCCAAAGCCAACAGAAAGGTGTTCTCTGCTACATCCTTGGCCTGCAAAAAATGTTTCTTAATGAGAAACTGTACGTTGCTATACATGCTGAAAGATAAATGTTTAAATGGGTGCTCTTTTTCTTACCTTGGTAGCACTGGAGGTACAGGAGTAGCATTTGATTCCTGAAAGGACTGCTTGAACAGTAGCTGAATATATCTGTGACAAAAGTCTGATAAGAAAAAAAATCTTCCATTTAGACAATCTTTAACACTTTAAAATGGCCAAGCTTCAACCTTACAGAAAAGACTACTTAGTATATGCAAAATTAAGTCACTTACAAGACTTCTGTTTTCCTTTGCTCCGTGTTTTGATTTCCTGCGGGATAATTATAGTGAGTATAAATAAATGATATACTAATGATACAAACAAGGGCCTCTCATTTTACACTTAACCCCAGGTAAGCCAAGCCCTCTCTGGACCCTACATTTAACTCCAAGCAAGGCAACATTTCATACTAGCAATCCTGCAAGGGCAAGTTAGTGCTCCTTTACCCCATAATAAATAAACTATGTTCTGACAATAATGTAAAAAATTTTTTTAACTAATAATGCAATTGGTATTAAACAAGGAAGGTCATACAGTAAAACCTCACCAAGATATGGAGTGTGGGTGGTCCCAAAGAAATACGTTCGAGAGCAGGCTAGAGGTCCTTTGGGAGCCACACACTGCAGAATCTGAGGGACAAACAAGGGTTTCTTTTGAAAGACAATCATGTTCCCACCTTAAAATGACTTACAAAGGTTGTGCAAAATGATATTTACAAGAGACATAGGATCTGAAATCATGTCTCCAACAAGAGTGATCATTAAGGTGATTTGTCAACACAGTTCTGAAAAAATAAGATCAATGCTTTTAGAAATACTTTTTTACACTGGCAGGTCTTTTTATATACTAACCACTTTTCATAACTACCAAACCATACAAAGGGTTCCTATCCTCATGCAGTATTAGCTACATCGGACTGTTTTTCCACTACAGACTTCTTACCATGTGTCTGGCTGCAGAACCTTGAGGTCCTGTGTTGCGGACCTGATGACTTTCTGAGGGAAAGTTGAATGAATAACTCTCCAAATCCTCAAAGGAGGAATGCTTCCCGAACAACACAAAGGGCTGCTGACTTTTACTAAAATAAAAGATAACAACATTTGATTAAGCAATTGATTAAGTAATAGTATTTTTCATTCAACAAACTACAAGACTTAAGTATTTGGACACTGTTGAATAAGAACAATACCTTTTATCTGTGATGTTGCTTGAGATCAGACCATGAGAGTAATAAGTACGGAATGCCTGTGGATGAATGAGAATGCACTCAATGCAAACAGAAGTACAATTAGCTGACTTAAGACCAGACACTAAGCAATGCTCTTTGGAAGAGGGTTTGCAAGAGCAAAAGCACCTGAAGACAGTAACTTGATCTCCTTCCAGTCACTATTGAAGGAATATATAGACTTAAACGTACCTCTCCTGCCTGAGCCTCAGAAAGTTCCAAGATGGACAGATGGCTCTCCAGGTCCATGCTGGAGAAAAAGCCAGTCCACTGCTTCTCAAAGTTAACCAAGTCCTTAAACACAACAAACAACAACAAGAATCATTATTCAACTTGCAAGATAGTGTCATTTTTAAATTTCATATTTCCTTTGATCAATTAAGGTTGACTATTAAAAAAAATATTAACGATTATTATGAACAGAAAAAAATTTTCTGGAATTGAAAATTATAGACGAAGGTCCAGATGTCCCAGGTAGGCCTAGTGGTTAAACACAACAAAATTCTGTCAAAGTTAGAACAGCTGAAAAATAAAGAAGCTCAGTGTTATACCTCTGTGAGGAGATTATCCAGGGACACTGGGTCGAGTCTGTTGTAAACCTGCCACAGCTTCTCACTCATGTCCATTAGCTGCAAAAGCACATATAAAACAAACTAAAACAAGAAGTGTAGGCCCACCAGTACAATGTAGTGCTACAAATACTTCATTAACTAAATACGCTCCAGAGCTTAACAGATATTTTAATTATTTTTGTTTGAAGGTACCTTGTATTTCATGGTAAAAAAGCTTCCTCCACCGATGCCTTCCAAGGCAAATGCTTGAATCAGGGGCCATTTTTCGACCATAAACATATCAAATCTCTGGGTGTGTCCTGAAAGTAACAGCAGAGCAAGTACAATTAGCTGTGTCATGGTGCAACTGTATTTTTTAAATAAGTACACTATCAAGTACATAAAACTACATACATTGTATTCTGGCTTACTAAGATGAAATGCCATTTAGTTAGTGTGTGGATACTTCTCACCATATCTTAAACATATGTGTAATGAATGAATATGGAGATTAAGATGAGATTATATGTACCCTGGGAGCTGTAAGGTACTCCGATCCGATAGCAGTCCCGCACCATTGTGACAAAACTGGAGATTTTGAACTCCTCAGCTGCTTCCTCATCTTCATACTGTGTTTGGAGAAAATTACAGGGGAAGACAACTTAGAAAAGGACTCAATCTCCGCAATAGCAATCAAAACACTGCAACAAAGAGTCATATTTACAATTTGAGCAAAGGCGATCATTACCCTAAAGAGGCTAAGCCACCTGTGCACAAATTGCTGGTACAGTGGTAAAAACTGGAACCTACTGCGTCATTGGTGAAAGTGAATGTGCTGCTTTCACTGTGCAGCCTTTGTCAACATGGTGTAACATTTAGGCTGACCTGTCTAACAGGCAAATTGCAGCAAGGTGGACAAATCAACATGTCTAAATTATCTTGATGGAGTTCTTACTAACGTAAACATACAGGAACTGTGTTAAACAGGATGATAAGCCTGTAGGGGACTACAGGGATTTTCACCTCTGCCTCTGTCATGCAGTAGAGATGCAGGTTCCTCCAGTGGGACACGTAGGGCAACAGGTAACTGTAGTTCATTGGATTGCAGTAGAGATGAACACAGTCCGCTTTTATCAGCAGGATTACGTCTGAAAAGCAGACAAACAATGTGTCAGGGTGGATAAAAATTAAAGCAGGCACAAAAATACGATTAGATACGTAGCCCACAACGCTTGATAAACTCACCATCCAGCATTTCTTCAGGAAACTCCTCAAGGACATGTTCCAGATTCAGCAGATTTCTTCCATATAGTCCATAGAACAGGTATTTTGCCAACTCAGTGCACCCTTCATTATATCTGCTGTCAATTCCTATAACACACAAAAAAGACATTGATATTTGTTGGCTGCTTTGGCACAAGCATATTAATTGTTTTATTCACCATCTGATTTCTTCTAGCCTGAGCAGTTGGCAGTGCAGTTAACCAGGCCACATAGCTAGATAAGGGTTAAAGATAAGAAGTTTGCAACTTAACATACCAAGAGAACACAGGATGCCATCAGGAGTAGCAGTGCCACCCTCACAGAGCAGAGACTGAACTTGGCGCAAGCGGCAGCAACTGGAAACAGTTTTTACAATAAAAACCATATAAATAGTCATCAATTTGCTAGTTGTTAACATTAAAGCTAAGAACTAAGAGGTCAATTTTTTCTTACGTTTGAAAAGGCAGTTAAAATATAAAATAAAAGACAGGGTCAAATTTAATTCTTTCAGAATGGTCCCACCATATCTCAAAGTTTTATTACAACACTAAGTTACTTGCGAGTAAATTTTCCACATAATAAATGCATGAAAAGTATCACATTGTTTCAGCAAAAATAAATGACTTACACAATTGTTTGGGCAAACTTAGTTCTAAAAAAAGAAACCATATCTCACAGTTTGATGACAACACTGTAAGTTGGACCCTGTGTTTATTAATTTATTTTTAATTGCATTAAACATATATATATATAGACCAAAAAAATGTCGCCATAATAAATACATTAAAATTTAAAATTATGACATTGTTATTAGCAGAGTATATAACGTACACAATTCGTTGGGCATAATTATTTTTAAATTAGTTAACTATGAAAATAAAATTAACATCATGCAAGTTATAAATTAGCACGTAACGTTCTTTGTAAGTTAACGTTAGCAACAAAAAACATACTCGATCTGCGGGGAATTTCAAGGGATGTGTGTTATGGCATCGCTAGCTAAATTAATATGTAGCATAGCTTAAATTGCTAATTTTTACTGGCAGTGTAAACTGTATCTAGCTATACACATCGCTAACGTTGTCATTACTGTTAACGGTAACGTTAATGTACCTAACACTAACGAACTCATGCTAAACCGTCGACAAAAAAACGGACAGCGGCTCTCGCTAACGGTTAGCCAGGTTAGCTTGACAGCTTCACTGAGGCGTTTTCTGTAAACACAATTCGATATTAACAATACCTGACAGCGGGGTTTATCCCCGAGAATTTCCCGTTTACTCTCCTGATACCGGCCATGGTAGTAGTTGTCACGCTTCACACAATTTTACGTTTTAAACCGAACAATTTTATGTATCTTCAGGCCGAATAGCTACATCTTCTTCATCACCCTGGAGAATGTCTACACAAGATAGCATAGCAACGGAGCAAACCATTTGATTTATAGGGGCGTCCAGAATATCGTTAAAATAGTTGGCGGTTAACGGTGACATTATCTACCACTAATTATTCATATTTATGTTAGCTTTGATATGTGTGGCACCACATTTTTAATTCACCGAATTTAGCGATTAACAAACAGGAAGGCATCCGAATCTACCTAACATTTCCCCCTATTTTTCGCTTTAGTACATCCTTGTTTTGGACCGTTTTGACAGCGGCAGGCAGCAGCACAGGGAGATGGTGCAATCCCTCAGTAATCTCAGTTGTTGTGTGTGTGGTATGTGGGGGAACTCCTTCAATATAGGCTACTGGAGCAATGTCTATGCCAGTAGGCCGTGTTGTAATGCACGCAGGAGCAAATTAAGAAAGTAATTAAGGAGCTAATGCAACCAGAAAATAAATATGTTTTTGATGAATTACTCCCTTTTCCTTTTGGTCCTCCAGCGTGTTCAAGGACGTTGGTTCACATTTCATCCTGCATGTCACAGCACAAATATATACTCGGCCCTGCTTCTGTTTAAGCAGTAAGTCTGCAATAAAGCAGATTCAGCAACCATGCAGAAAAGTAACAATCACAGGATGCCTGTCTGACTGGCTTTGTTGTGCATAGGGCAGTAACCCTAATAGAGTCAGATAGGAAAGGGAAGTGAATCAGACCAGCTGATTAAGAGTTTGCAAATTCCCACAATGTGTAGTTTAAAATGTTCACCTCAAACATTTCAAACACTGGCATATTTGAAATGCATTCACATTGAGCTGAGAGTTTGGTTTGGGATTAGGCCTGCAGTAGTGGTGATTTTTGTTCATGTTTAGGTAATAAAGCATGTAAATAGGTGACTGAAAGCACTTTTTCGAGTGTGTGTTTATGTGTATGAGAAAGACAAGAAAATCTTTTACAGTTTGGCTTGGAAACTTGTTTAAAAAACGTACTTTAAAGTTTATAAAGGTAGGCTATTGTAGGTGAGAATTATAGGTGAGAAACACTGCTTAGTTTTAATTAATTTAAGAGCTTAAAGAAATACAGTTCTTTGGTGGAACTGAAGCACAGCGTAAAGCAGGCAGGAGATGCACTGGACAAGCAGCTTGTTCATTCCAGGTTGCTCTGTGGAATGCACTTCCTTGTCAACAAAAATACAGGTCAAACACGAAATGCTGTTATCAGGAAGCATCTTATTTTTTCACCCTTATAATGCCTGTTTCAGGGCCAGAGAA
>CAFUXE010000242.1:353615-366023 GCA_903364295.1 Serranus cabrilla
CATGAAAAATCTTTTTTTCCAAACCGCATTTTCAGGCATTCTTATGCAGCCTCTCCCACTAGGTGGTGATACAGTCACACATTTTTATTGGCAGTCATCACTCATCAGCTGCAGAATCTAATATTCAGTTTTCCAATTACAAAAAGGTCAGAAAATAATAACCCCAACATAATAAATTATGGATATAAGGTGAATAATGTGATAAAAATGCTGTAGGTACGGCCAGAAATGAGTTTACAAGTCAGTATGTATTGTTATTTTCTACCTTTAGTTCAAATATTTAATTAAAAGAAGTTCTCTGACAGACATTTTTCTTTCCTCTTTTTGATTCAAGATGATGAGAAGAAGAAGATGTCAGTCATCCTGTTGGGTCTTTCTGGCAGCGGGAAGTCCTCTGCTCTACATCTAATTCTAGAGAGAGCAGGAAATCAATACTCCACTAATGAGTCTGGTCATGAGCCCCCTCAGCCCACCTCGTTCTGTGAGAGAAAGGAGGCGTTTGCAGCAGGGAGCCGACTCGTTCTCGTGGACACCCCCGAGCTGTGGGACGAGGACGGGGTGGAGAATCTGGAGCTGGTCAAGGACTGCTTGGCTTTGTCCTTACCTGGACCACACGTCTTCCTGCTGGTGCTCCAAGTGGGGCGCTTCACTCAGGGCGAGTGTGAGATGTTTGGGCACCTGCAGAAGATCTTTGGACGAGACTTTGCAGAGCACGCCATAGTCCTCCTCGTTCGCTTTGACGGCAACCAGCACAGGCCTCAGAGGATCAACGACTATGTGAGCGGAGCACATGCAACCCTCCAGGATCTCATCCGGAAGTGTGGGAGCCGCTTTTATGAGCTGAATGTCACAAAGTCACAGAATGCTCTGAGCTTTCCACAGGTGAAAGACCTGCTCTCAGGGATCAACAAACTGGTGGCTTCACACGGAGGACGCTTTTACTCAGTGAAGAGATTTTCTGTGCAGGAGCTGCAGGAGAGGAAGAAAGTGATTGGGAAGGGAAGGGAGGGGGCTTTAGAGGTGAACAGCTTATTAAGAGATGCTTGATTTCTTCACACACATGCAGGGTGAACACAATAAATGCAACCCAAATACAATGTGATATAATCCAATGCAACAGATCTGAAAGTTTCTTGATTTTTGTTAAAAAGTGTAAAATAGAAGTTATTTTAACTATGTTAAATCAGTCCAGCAGGACTGAACTACATAGCAAATTTTTGATTTTATAAACTCTTAAACCATTTACATTTAAGAGAATTATATAAATAGATTTATATATTTACCTCAGAGAGATTAACCCCTTTGTAGAGGCATTGTGGTCATTTGATGTTAAGGGGGAGATAGCAGGTCAACAGTAAATGCCACATAGAAGTGGAGGACATTATCTAAAAACTGGGGATCTAAAGTTCAAGGTGTCAAGGTGGGTCGGTAAAAAATATCTAATAAACATGACTTAATTTATCAATTAATTAATTATTTAAAGCTATTAAGGTGTAAAAGGGTTCAGAACATTAATATTTTTACTTTTCTTGCAGCCATTTTGGGATTGATAGAATTTGTTGCTGAATTGTGCAATGTTTTAAACAATGAGAATAAATGGATGTGCTCACAAGCCTCTCCAGAATATTACATACATATATACATCAATACACCAACATCTTTGGAACAACACAGACAAATCCATGCTGTGATTTGGTTACAAAAATGTTGGTTAATTTGGATATTTCTGTATTTTTAGCTATTGGATGACGAGCACTTCTGTTCTCTAAACTGCTGAGAATCTCCTTATTGTCAATATACCGAGGAGCTGTACATCTTCTGAAGGCTCTAGCTCTGTAGTTTGTGGTTGTTAAGTGTCATATCATGAATTCTGTGATTATCCTAGAGGTCACAGCAGTCTGAGACTGTTCGAACGCTAACAGGTAGTATATTCATACTACGCATACATTCATTACACGTACACGTTTTTTTGTTTTTTTAGGAAATTGGTGATGGTGTGGGGATTTTCCAAACTAAACAGAGGAGTCAAACACATCAGGAATTGTTCATGTCTATTTAGTTGATCTAAAATGAAGCAGGAAGGGGAGGAAAAGAAGAAGTACAGCTGCAGATGTTATTTACTTTTGGACTTCCCCGTTGATGTAATGACTTATCTGACAAGTTTATGAGATTTGCCCGTGGATATCTTGATTGCCTAACATTACATTCTTTAACACTTGTAGTCAGTTGCCAACAAACTGATCCAACTGCATGTAAACAACAAGATTGATGCAAAATGTTTTATCATAGCAGAAATTGTGCAACTCTGTGTTCAGTTTATGTCTGACATAGTGTGCTATAGTGTCTTGTACTCTTTGGTGTTCAAGTTTAATGCGGGTCTCTGTTATTATTATCCTGCATCAGATAGTAAACAACTCAAGACAGACATCCGAATGTGATGAACTGTATTTTATTGATTTTTTATGAAGTGGTTGTAATAGGTTTGCCGTGCTCTCGTGCCATGCATTAGTTGCAAGTGAGAAAGGAACACTTCTGTCAAACATATGAACGTGTCAACATAGAAAGAATAATCAGTGACTCAGCAGAAGCAGGACAGTGATTGGCTCCTGTTACTAACTTAATTTTTTTTTTTTTAGTCCTGTTCTAGTGTTGCATCAGGCTGCAGGGCCATGGTAGAGTCAATCCACTCAGTGTAGTGGGAGATGATGGTGTAAATTCCAGGCTTGGTACGTTGGCCGCATTTCTTTCCTCCATTGGAAGTGATGCCGACTGCGATGCCATTATGGAGCAGCGGACCTCCAGAGTCTCCCTGAGGGACAACACAAACACAAGCAGAGAGGGTCTCGTACAGTGGAAATATAAAAGTAAAAGTCCTGCAATCAAAACTTACTTAAGTAAAAGTACAAAAGTATCAGCATCAAAATGTACTTAAAGTATCAAAAGTAAAAATACCTGTTATTCAGATTGTTTTATATATTCCAAATATATTATAGATTTTTTTTTTTAATGCATTTATGCAAGCAGCATTTGACTGTTGTCCAGGTAGGGCTAATTAATATACTTTTATGTGGTTTAACTTGCTAAATCTTGACCGGGAAAAGTAACTAAAGCTGTCAGCTAAATACTGTGTCATCGTAACTAAAACTGTCCCATCTTTGACAGCCATTTACTTACTTCACAGCTGTCCACGTTGCTACAGTGCACTTCGTGGCAGAGTTTATGTGCACATATCATGTTGCTGCTGAACTTCCTGCCAAAGTAGTCGCTGCGTTTGCACAGAGCCGGGTTGACCACTGCAACGACTGCCTCCTTGAGCGCGTCTGGTCTGGACCCCAGGTTATCTGTGGCTCCCCAGCCAGCTGTTTGGACCTCTGTGCCTTGGCCGGGGACGGTGCCACCTGCTCGCTGGAATTCCACCACTTTAACAGCTTCAGTGGCGTTGAATGGACGATCCAACTGTAAAACATCCCACAGAAAATGTTCCATTTGATAGGCTCTATTTCTAGGTGTATCTTAAAGCTGAGAGTTCTGTTTTTTTCAGTGGTGGAAAAAGTATGCAGATCCCTTACTTAAGTAAAAGTACTAATACTGCAGAATTACTCCACTACAAGTAAAAGTATAAAAGTATCAGCATCAAAATGTCTTTAATGCATCAACTGTAAAAGTACTCGTTATGCAGAATGGACCTGCTCAGATTAGTATATATATTCTTAATATATGGTTAGATTATTTGTATTGATATATTTATGTAAGCAGCATTTTAATTTTCTACATGTAGGGCTCACTTTGCCTATTTAATATATTAAATATAGATTTATGTTAAAAGGTGGCAGCTAAATGTAGTGGAGTAGAAGTATAAAGTTACAAAAACAAAAAGAAATAAGTAGAGTACAAACACCTCAAAACTGTACTTAAGTACAATACTTGAGTAAATGTACTTAGTTACATTTCACCACTGGTTTTAAGCTTTTAGCAACAAGACACAAACTACACATTTACCTTAATTAGAGCGATGTCGTTATCATGATTATAGGTGCTGTAGGCCGGGTGATTGTGAAGTTCCAAAATATCAAACGTCTGCTTTGTGTCTTCATCTGCACTCAGAGAATGGACACCCAGCACTACCTTCCTTCCATTTGGCCTGTTAAAAAAGCACATTAATGTCATAGTATTTTATAATCTTTTAAACACAACATTAGACACACACATTTTCAGTTAAATTGAAAAAGAATAATAAAACTGCATGTTTTAGCCAACATCAGAAGATATAAGATAAGATATTTGTTTTTTGATCCCCATGGCCAGAGTAAACAGACTAAGATAATAAAAATAGAAAATAAAATAAAATAGGATACGCATAAAATTGAAATAAATAGTATAAAATATAAAATATAATATAAATAATCATATGTATATTCATATATAAATATAAATAAATATAAAAAAACTGACAAACTCTTACGGAAATTATTAAATGGAATTAATGAACAAATTGATTACAAAAAACAAAACAATTAAAATGATATTATCACCTATGAAATCTAAGCTTTGTCTGCTCTCACACAGACGGAAAAACATTTTCCATCACATTTTTAATGAATTAATGAATAAATTATTTTTTCCCCCAGCTACATTCTATAAATCTTGTAAATTAAATCTCACATCATTTTAAAAAAATCATAATTTAAAACGGAAAAAATAAACGGTTGAAGCATATGGCTTATTTTTGCCTAGCCTATACCATCCTAGTAAAAAAAAAAGAAAAAGAAACATTTAAGAAAAAAAAAAAAAATTGTAATTAAATATTGTACGATGTGATTGTTCTTAATCTTAATTGCTCTGCTTTTCACCTATAAACGACTGTGCAGTCAGTGCGGTTGGTAAAAGGTTGCCTCACCCTGTGGGCAAACAATGAACTGCCGTCATCACCCACTGATCTGCAACCACAAACCCTCCACACTCGTGCTTCAGATTCTCCCCTTCTGGCACCTGGATGGACGCCATGTAGGGCCGAGAGTGTGCCACTGCATCTGTACCACCCATTATACCCTCACCTGAAATGACCAAGCAAGAGATAAAACAACATATTTCAACATTTCTGGTTGTATATGGTAACTGATACACAAAGACTATTGCATTGGAAATCACATTTCCTTACTGTAGTGGGTTACTGATAGAGCATCTTCATAATAATGGAGATTTAAGCATTTCATCTCAAGAAAACATAGTTACTTAAATGTATCTGTAAGCAGCTACGTGTTAAAAATATCAATATTAAACTAAATACTATAAAGAAAAATACATTAATAACCCAATACCACCGTTCATATAAATAAATAATGAACTCACTGTGTGAGATGAGGGCAAAAACAAAAACAGCAGCAGCCACGAGAACGTCTTTCTCTGACACCATGATGTCGGTTGAACTGAACTGCTGACAGCATGTGGTGGTGTTTTTAAAGCGTCCACTTCCACAAGGCAGGAAACATTAATCAAGGAGATATGGTGCAAGACACGAGTGGGAGTCTGACCATCCTGCTGTTCCCTGAGTCCTGGAATGTAAAACAGGAAAGCGAACAACATGCTCGCTGACTACGTTCACTCTGACAGATGCTTCTTTCACTTTAAACTTCTATATATTTTATATTTAGATATTTATTCATAAGTAACCTTGTCATTTGGTATCTCATGTGTTTTATGCTCAGTTACCATATTTTCATTTTCATTTTTCCTACTTCTGCCTCACTAAACTTTAGATCAGACACACATTTTATGACAAACATACACATATATACCTCTAAAGTCTGCACATATATTGGCAGCAGCTTTTTTGTGTGATTTGATGACATTTTAAGTTACGTAACTCTGACATGCCGACCCCCCGACCTCGTGCACTTGAACAGCAGAGGACATAATCTTCCTTTCTTCCCGTAAATCTTGCAGAAAAACACAAAATGCAGCCAAATTGAGGCCAATAAACCTTGCTGTCAATAATTTATTGAGATTAATTAGCATGTTTTTAACAGGATTTCACAAAAAGTGAACATTTGCAGATTGAGACTCTCAAAATATCAGCTGCTTCATAAACACACTGTTCCTATTTTTTCTTTTTCCACAACATTTATTGTTAGAATGCAATTTAAATCTCAAACTAAGATTACATGCTGAATTTAATAACCACAGAAACATTCAGATAAAACAGATCAAACATGCTGAAACTTTTTGAATTTCCAACATGGATGATGAGAACTTAAACTCAACTCTAACTCAAAAATCCAGCCACATCAGTCTATACTCAGAGCAGCAGCAGCACCTGAGCAGAGACACACAACCAGACAGCAGACGCGACCCTCTACAGACTATTATACTACCCATTAAAAAGGGGACAAAATACTGATAATTTATTACAAATTACACGTTAGGAATTTGAGGCCGACTAAACACAATGCAATTTAAATCTCAAACTAAGATTACATGTGGATTATTTGCCAACCTGAGCAGAAAAACCAGGATCAGACAACTCTCACAACAAATCAATTTGTGAAAACGGTGAAAACATGACCTCCTTGGCGGAGGTAATCAGTAGGAGGAACGCCTGTATAATAACGGGTAAGGATGATGTTCAGAAGCTTAATAGCAGAAAGGAACAAGGACTCCAAGTGACTATTTGTTCTCTGTTAGGGAACATTGTAACGAGAGAATTCTGTTGAAAGAACATGATCTTGTTAGCTGATAGTCCTTCTGCTGAACCCCAGTAGTGGAGCTCACTTTAACTATGCTACTAAGACTGTTCTTGTTTTTCACAGACAGCCCGTTAAACCAGCAGATTAAAGAAAAAGTTTAAATACTGGAGGGGATGTAAAAAAAAAAGAAGCCTGGACACGAACAGAACAAGACAGCTGACACGACCCCCTCCAGACATCATTAAAAAAGGGACAAAAGAGTGATAATTAACTACACCGGGACCCCAGAACAAGAAACACACAAAGAAATATTTTTCCAACATGATGCTGATATTTAATTGACAGTTTTGCAACAGTATTGAATTACTCTGTGTGGGAGATGATTCAGCTCATAAAGCTCTCAGCACACCCCCTAACATCTCAGCACACAGTTCAAGTCAGGATATCAGATGCCAAAAGGGTTTTACATGCACACTGTAATTGTAATGCGCCTTGAATTAAATATTACACCCTTATTTCCACCTGTCTTCACCTTTTGTCTTATAACTTGGCTTCAGTTGGATGTGACTTGTCCAGACAAACGGCTCCTTGCTCAAAACTCAACCCGTGATTTTTTTTTCTGCTTCCAGAGCAGCTCTGAGAAATGTTTGTTTAGCTGATTCTCTTTTTGGCACGCTGTTTGGACAGAATAATCCTGTTTTGAACTTGTTAGGAAATATTGCCCTCGGTCTGGGAAATGTTGTGTTTGGCTGATTATATTTGGGGTTGATGTACAGGGGAGGAGCGGCCTTGCATGAGATTTAGAACTATTTGATCCAGGGAAATATACAAAAGTTGTTTAGTTTCTGCAAAGGTCTGTTGCACTTGGTAATTAGTTTAGATTGGATGTCCTGTCAAGCTTGATTTAAGTCTTTCCCAGTGCCAAAAACATTGTACAGCTTGTACCTGTGGTTTGACCCAGCTCGGTGCTGTTTATTGGAGAAACGGTGCCAACAAACAGACTGAAAAGTTTATATATATTTTAATTGTGCTGGTCTGCATTAGGCAACACATTGTGTCACATACTGTAACAATAATCTCTGAAGCACAACATGTCATGCTTTAAGTGAATAGATTCCTAATCCTTTCCTATTTCCTACATGGTTTTGTATAAATAAAACAAAACAATATAATTTTATGTGGAGAATAAAGATGATGTTGTGTTATTATTTAAGTTGGAGTTTGTTGTCTTTAAAAGAAGTTGTTGAATAATAATAATAACAATAATAATAATAATAATAATAATAATAATAATAATAATAACAATAACAAAACAAATTAATAAATCAAATTTCCTTAAAATTGCATTTTTTTCTCTTTTTCAAAATCTCAATAATAAAGGTTTTCTTAGTAATAATAATAATAATAGTAATAATAATAGTAATAATCACCATCATCATCATCATCAAAATATGATATGTGATGTTATGCATTCAACAAATGAATGCATAATATTTCCTTATTTTTATTCAGGTCTATATAACAATAACAATAATAATAATGATAATATTGATATTGTAATCAAACAATTGTAAGTGTAACAATGTGAAATTAGTAATAAATTACACTGTTTTTTCCAGGAAACTTCCGACCTGTTAAATAAAGTGTTGCAGGCTTCCTGTTTTACTGTATGTAACCAGATGGCACAAACATCTCTCTTACCGAGTGATTTCTACGCCAATATAGTGTGTTAAACTTTTGCAAATTAAAAGTAGTAGCAGTTTGTTTAAAGGTCTGTGATGGCTCACTGCTGTCAGCTCACAGCTTTGACTGTTTGTAATTCTAGACCTACACCGCCCTCTGCAGATACAAACAAGTACTACAAGAAAAAAGAAAGTAGAAGAAGAAGAAGAAGTTTACATTTGACTTACATAGTGAATGTGTTGCTGAATGCTCATATAAGCTGTAAATGTAAATTGAGTGAATGTAAAACAGAAAAATTCCTGAACAAATGGCTCACGTCAAAAGAGTTTTGGTCTATTGTTTGAACTGGATGTCAATTGCATATCATTATAGCTATTTTCTCCAAATTAGACCTATTATGAAAATTAAAGTTACACAAACGCTTAGTGAGAGCCTCTTTATTTTCCCAATGTCTCAAGGGTTTGACCTCACAATGATCCTGCGGTTGCATTACTGTAAAGTGGGGAAATAATATCTCTTTATTACATTTTCCTCCTCCTCACCAATTAAGTCATGACTCATGTACTCTCAATTATAAGTTAGGAGGAACGTAACAGTTGGAAATTACAGGTTAAAACTGACAAACACATCTGTATCCACCTACATGATGATGAGTTAATTTTGCTGCAGAAACACATGTGTAAAATTGAATATTTGTGAGTAATTCACACAAAAAACATTTAAAACAAATACATGTTCTAGTTTTTAAGTCATGAATTCATGCACATTACATTTATCGCTTGTTTCACTATAAATATGTACTGAATTTAATGTAGAAATAAACTGACTGGTTGTGCAGATGATTAGCAGAGGTGGAATGTAACTAAGTACATTTACTCAAGTACTTCACTTAAATACAATTTATCTCAATTTTGAGATACTTTTACTTGAGTATTTCCATTTTATGTAACTTTATACTTCTACTCCACTACATTTTGAGGCAAATATTGTACTTTTTACTCCACTACATTTAGCTGAAAGCTTAATTACTTTTCAGGTCACGATTTAAAATAAAAAACATGATACATTTAAAGTGATTAGACTTTTTATTTTTTGTTAACACAATTAAACTGCTGCTTACATAAATGCATCAATACAAATAATAATATATTCTGAACATATTTAACAATCTGAATGGGGCCATTCTGCATAATAACTACTTTGACTTTTGATACTTCAAGCACATTTTGATGCTTATACTTTTGTACTTTTACTTCAGTAAGTTTTGACTGCAGGACTTTTACTTGTAGTGGAGTAATTTCACAGTGTATCATAAGTACTTTTACATGAGTAAGGGATCTGAGCACTTCTTTCACCGCTGGTTATTAGTGATTATTTGCTCTGCTGCACACAATTACACTTTTGATTGTCACCTGAGCATTCTTGCTGTTGCCATGGAAACAAGTAACTGCAACGAGTAGCCTCGAGCAACCAAGCCCACCCAGCCAGGTATGCAGTGTGTTTGTGTGTGTGTATGTCTGTTACATGTGTTCATGTGTGTGTATCCATATCTGTTCATCCATGTGTGTGGTCTGGCACTGAACCAGTTATCAGAGTCATTTTCCACTTTATGTTTTCTAAATGTTTCATTACTCTCTCGCTCGCGTATTTTTTTCTTCGCGTCTCTCCTCCCTCGCGCGCTCATTCCGATCTCCGACTTTCATTCTCAGACACTGAGTCAGCGGGCCTGTCATTCTGTCTGGCACGCTTTGTATCCATCAATCACTCACTCGGCTTGTCTGTCTTTTCTTTTTTCAGTCAGTTTGTGTGTGTGTGTGTGTTTGTGTCTTACGGCTCTCCTTGGCCTGTTTGAGAGATTTGCATATTGTAACTTAGTGTATATTGAAACAATGGGCCTGCACTTTAATGTTTAACTATTCAACTGGACGTGACTCACTTGTGCAGCTTCATGTGTCATTGTAAGTTAAAGAAGTCACTGAGTCACTGGTGCATCACTGACACACACTTAAATGATGTTTTGAGGGAAAAGAAGTGTGAGAAGTTTATTTTCTATCTTTTAGGGGCATTTTTCAGCATTATTGAACAGTGACAGATAGGATGGAAATTAACTTTCACCCACATTCAGAGAAACTCAGCGGGACTTAGTATTATATATCACACTTCAGTCACAATACAGTGACAGTTTTTTGCGCTGAGGGATTATTTGTTTTAAAAAAAAAAGATAAATCATGGTGTTCAGAGATGAAGTTGTTCTGTGTTGTAATGCTTCACTGTTCTTTGTTTTGGTAGCTGGGCCGCACACAGGTGCATATTAGTGCATGAGACCTGACGTGTGTGTGTGTGTGACCAATGCACCCATTTGTTTTGGTCTGAGATGCTGGTGCTGTAGTGTGACATCTAGTGGTTCTATGTGGACACATAAAGGGTCGACAGCTGCATAAGGGAGGTTTCCATTTCATTTTACTGAGACTTTATAAATTGGCCCAAATTTAATTTTAAGCAAGCATGACTCTGTTATGTTATTTTTATAGCAAAAAAAAAAAAAAAAATACAAGTTTCTCCAGCAATGCCTGCTTTCAGTAAAAGCAGTTATACATGAAAATATACTTAAAGTAAAAAAGGTAGAAATACTCTATGCAGGGGTGCTGATTTCAGAATCATATACATTATATTACCGGATAGTAGATATTTATGTATTAATTAGTGCTGTCAACCGATTAAAATATTTAATCGCGATTAATCGCATGGATGTCGTATTTAACTCGCGATTAATCGCAAATTAATCGCACACTTTTTATCTATTATAAATGTCCCTTGAATTTGTATTTTAATACTCTTATCAACACGGAAAGGTGGATAGGCTTGCTTTGGGAAAATGTTTTTACTGAAAACAATAACGTATAGTGTTATATTTCACACTAACATTTTCATTTTGAGCATTCATTCACATTTGAATTGAATTGTTTTGTAAAGAAACCGTGACTGCTCGGTGCACACTGTGTGCGATGCACGGCATGTGTTCAAAGAGGAGCTGTCCGTGTCCATGGGTCGTGCACTAACCGTAAGCTTGTTCTTAGTTGCGGTGTCCATACATGCCTCCGTCCAAAGCCATCCAATGTCGCCGGGTTTGACAAGGCCATCAGGTGGTATTTCAGACTGGATGTGCTACGGTGATAACCCAGTTCACACCGACACACGCAGATAACTGTGGTCTCTGTCAGTCGACCCATCTGGCAACTTTTTGAAATTAAACTTTACATTTAGAATCTTGTTCGCATCCATTTCCTCCACATAAACCGACAGTCTTTACAGCTGACAAGCCGGCAGGACTGAACAAAGGCGCGGCGCGTGTCCATTGTTTTGTTTCCGGTTTATAGTTGGATCCTGTAGTTTTTCTAACGTTACTGGCAGTGGGCACAGTTTATTAAAAAAGAAAAAACTACAAGTTCACTAGGTCACGTCACAGAGAGCGTTAATCTCGCGATAAAAAAAATGACGTGCGTCATGATGCGTTAAAATTGATTTGCGTTAACGCGTTAATAACGCGATATTTTTGACAGCACTAGTATTAATATGTAAGCATTACTGATGTTGCAGCTGGTAACAACAAAGCTTATTTTAAAATATTTTATATGCTGCTGGGTAGCTTCATCCATAGTAATACATCATCAATGATAAATTTAACTAAGCTATGTAGAGTAAAAAAGTTCAACATTTGACTGTTGAAATGTTGTGGAGTATCAAGTATAAAGTAGCATCAAATGAAAAGTACATATGTCAAACCTGTGCTGAAGTACAGTACTTGAGTAAATGTATTTAGTTACAATCCACCACTGAATCTGTTCATTAGGCCCTTGATTCAGAAAAGTCCACAAAACAACCAGAAAAATGTAGGTGTAATGTTTCATGAAAACAGAACAAAATGAACAGGATTTCTTTGTGTTTGGGTTCAAGTTTTAATATCAGGGAATATGATCGTTCCAGTTTTAAACAGCTTTTCTTTTAAATGCCGTAAGACCAGTTTGCATCTTGTCCTTAACGT
>CAFUXE010000242.1:390925-406389 GCA_903364295.1 Serranus cabrilla
CATCTCCTTCCCGGACACAACCCATCAAGATGTTTTCCTACACACACCCCCACTCTCATTCTTCCACTTCTTTACCGTTTTCTTTCATTTCAACTGTTTATGCAGTTTACCTTTCGTAAACATCCCCTTTTTCTAAATGGAGTTCTGTTACTTTTGATATGTAAACTGAATTTTTATGATAAAACTGTCCACCTTTACATAAGAGACATTTTCAATGCAGGATTTACCTGATTTAAAATACAGTAAAATGCAGTATTTGGGCTAACCCTAACCCTAACCCTATTTGGGCTTTTTACTTAAGTAAATGATGCTACTGCACCACTGGTTACAACTCACTGCTGAAATCAATGTACCCTCATCTCACTGAATATACACAAAACCAAACAAAAAATGTGACTTTAAGTTAAAATAAATTCTTCTGTGTATAACTCATAGATGCAGTTCGGAGGATGACGTAGAAGGTGACAAATGTATGAACCAAAGTTAACTTACTGGTCAATTTTAAAGTTGACTTTGGTGTCACAGAAAACAAAACCACCAATCTCATCTGTCACAGTCCAGTGTTCACCCTCGCCACTCGTCCAACCACCTTAAGCGGCCTTTTTTGGTCTTTATACCACATTGCTTCCCTTCTCGCTTTTCCTTCTTCCCGTCTAACAATAACCATCAATATGTGTCGTTATAGGATGCACCTCCTGGTTACATACCATGGATTATCTCATAAAGTGGAGTGCGATACTTTTCCAGGGTACAACTATCAACAACATATGAAAACAGCCTGTTGAAGCTCATTGTGTCTGTTTTATCTAAAGTATTTTCACTGTTTTTAGACCATTTTGCATTACTTGTTGCTTGAAAATTGATCTGTAAAAACATGAATTGTATTTAAAATAGTCTGTTGTGATTTAAAATAACTACTTTTGAGGTATTTAAGACTTGTATTAATTCATTCATGATATGACAGTATAGAGCATAGTGTAGAGGGAGAAATGGAGGGTGGTGGTTACATAGAAATGTTGAGGTATTTAAAGTCTGAACTTACATATTTAATGACAGTTTTATGATGATGATCTTGAAATGATAATTAGAAGAGCAAAGACCTCCATCAAGGCCATGTCCTATGGTTCTTCCTCGGCCCAACTTTTATGAAATCAAGCCGGTAGTTTTCCATAATCCAGCGAAAAACAGACAAATAACCTCAAAGGAAACATGCGGGGGGAATAATTATAATAATGATGAACTTCATGCAGGTGACTGAAACACAAAGCTCTACACAAGTACATCCTTTTAAAAAAAAACCCAAAAAACTAAAGCGTTGCAGTTAAGTTTTTATTGAAAAGAATTTATTTTCTGGGGCTAAATCCTAAATGAGGGCTGCAGCAGGCAGGAGCATCCCTTTCCCCCAAGATGAGACACCTCGGAGTCAGTCAGGGTCACTTATCCACCAACAGGCTGGGACAAAAAAAAGAAGTTAACAATGAACCTCGAACAGTCTGTGAGACGGCATCAAAGAGTTTTCCCCTTTCCACCAATTTTAGACCCAGTCTTTGTTATTAGTGATTAAAATCAGTGCAAAATGCAAATTTTACTGCAAGTTCTGTACGTTTTTACAAGCTTTTCTTCAGTATCTTCGGCTTATTCTGGATCTTAAACCTCTGAGCAGCCAAACATTTCAAACTTTGATGAGAATGGAGTTTGTCCTGGTTTGACCGACGCCTGTGTCCTGAAACGAGCCACTCGTCTGACGCAGCATCACTCTGCTGTCCTTGTTTAACATCACAGTCAGAGATCCTTGATGAAGCTGATCCCCAGCCCTTCACGTGAAACATGCTGACAAGACCAAACAGTTGCTTTCTGTGCTCCCTGAGATGTTTCTCATTAGCGAGGCGTCACCTGTTCCCTGTCCATTATCAGGGGAACAATTTGGGTTGGGGGTCCCGTGGGGTTGTTTTAGGACACGAACCTACAGTATACAGTCACCCCTCGATGTGGCACCCACGCTCCCGCCTTCAACTTCCTTCCCAGCCAGACCAACAATGGCGCTTTTCAAAATGTCACCCGATAGAGCCGGACGGGTGCCAAATTAGGACGGGGTGCCTGATGTTCCAGGCGCAAAAAGAAGGTGATCAAACAGAGCCTGGGTCAGTGGATCCCCTCTAATTGAGAAGTTCACACTTGGAAAGGGGGGGTTCCCATTCAGCGGACTGCACTGGTGCAGTCTGCCAGAGTGGAAAAGTTTTGGACCGCCATTGCAATGCATACAATCGAGTTCGACCACTACAGTCAGATCTGGGCCATCGGATGGAGTCACGGTGACAGTCCCAGACAAGGAAACTCACATTTAAGACCAAGAAAATAGTTAAATAAATATTAACTGACCTACATTACTGAGCTACAAAGTCGTGTTCATGAAGAGACCTAAATGAATAAGTAACATGTAAATGAAACGTGAGTAATATGAGTTAAAATACTTTTATTTAATCATGACAATTATGGTTTTTATTTAACTATATTTACATCCTCTGGTTAATAAAAGTGTAACAAGACAGGACTAATGTTTCTTTCCACATTTTACCAGCTACAACCATAATTATACACTATTTAAATTCACTGAGGGCCCAAACAAACAGCACTATCATATCCATTTCAAGGCATAACACTGTAAACAGCTTGAACACATGCATGGTGTGAATCATAATCTGTGAAAACTAAATAAATGATCAAATCATTGTCCCTAATCTGCACGATGGGTGGCAAATATTTGAAGAGGGAATTTCTCGATGCGTCGTTTCTGAGCAGGAACAAAGCAAGATGGCCTCCTCTCAATTTGGGGCAAACACTGGCGGAGAATGGAGACAAAAGAGATGCTTAAACCCCGTCGGTCTAAAGGGGGATATCTTCACCTCTCTTCAGAGAGTCCTAATTGATACATTGGGATTGGCGTGAAGGACGCGGGACAATAGCTCTATTGTTTCTCTGTTTTCTGAATCAAGACGTCTGTCAACTGCGGTGTCTTTGCAGGGAGGTTGGCTCGCCTCCAAACTTCAACTTTTTCTCTTGATTTTTGCCGAAGCGTCTCCCGGCGCGGCTCGTCTCAAAGTGGAGGACTGTGATATTTCTTCAGAAAGTAAATCCTTCACTTGTCTTAAACTAACACATGGGATATAATCTGCTGAGTTACATCTTCAATAAGAATACGATTTGGGGATTTTTAAAGAAAAATCTGCACAGAAAATTCTGATCACTAAATAGAATATTGATAATAAACATTTTTCAGAACTTTGGGCAAAAGAGAGTCTCAGTCTTTTTTACAACCAAGGAGCCCTTACAAGATTTTTTATATTTTATACAGTTTGAAGTGCTTTTCAGAAAAATACAACAACCAGACACGAGAAAAGGTGTTTCACTCTTAAATTAAACATGGATACTGATATATTATTAAGTACTTAAAGAATATGTAATAACTTTAATACAAAATAAGTATTAAAAATTCAACGTAATTGCTTATTTTATTTTGAATGTATTTTTGAATTAAAGAAAAAAGGAAATGTTGGAAAGGAAATATTTTGCATTTGCAAAATCTAAAAATAAGATCTAATGCGCTATTTAATGGGCTATAGCTAAACTTTGAGAAGTTTTCATAATGCATACATACAGGGACCCACGGCACTTTGAGGATCACTGCTTTAAACCCATGTAAATATGAACTCTTTATTTTTTATTCTCTATTAATTGTTTGCTTTCTGGTCATTTTGCAGGTTGTTCTCAAACTAAAAGACAGTGAAATGCATCAGTTAGAAGAGTAACATTGTCCTTATTTGCCCAGTGATGATAGCTAGAAGTTTAAGGACGTGACTGACCTCTGAAATAATCATCATGTTTGCAGTGATGTGATTTTTCAGGGTCTCAGCAGTAACTTTGGACACTGTTCCCACTTCCCAGCAAAAGAAAGAAAAGTGAAACAAAGTGTAAATGACTCTCTGAGACTCACATCACTCATCGAACACTAATCGCTGATCTGTCAGGGAGAGAAGCCGACTTACTGGAATAAAAGAAAGGCAGATTAACGTTGTTTTCATTGGACGTGAACTCGCTCTGAAATCATAATCAAAAGATGATGAATGAGTCAGACTTCATTATAAATACGGAGTGAAATCTCAGTTTAGATCCTGCTCTGGGATTTAAATTCTGCAGCCAGGCGTTGCAATAAAAAACTCACATGTAAACACATTTCTGGAGAACAGGGTCACTAAGTTTACGAAGCTAAAATCACAGTAAAGAAAAAAAACAAAACACAACTCAGTCCAGATTGAGTTGTTTTCATACAGATGGTTTGAGGCTGCATTGAGCTGAAATGGAGTAGAAGTAATTAAAAATGAGATTTAAGTCAATTTATGGGTGTGCATTCAAATGATAATGAAGCCCTGAATACACTGGTGCCCTATTTGAAAATGATGCATGACAATAGAATAGAGACCACATGATATTTATTAATAGTCACAGTTGAAACTGCCTGTAAGCTGTATGCACTGTATAAAGATTAAAAAAAGACAATAGATACAAAAGCCATTCAATGATTGTCACACTGAATCCTGAGAGAAACCATGATATAGCATATAGTTTTAATATATTTTTATATATATTTATGACATCTGGGTTTTAGTGATACTGTTTTCGGCGCGTTTTGTCAGCTAATGTCGTTCACTTCTGCATGAATCAAACTATGTTTTCAGAGAACAGTAGAAAAAACAATGCCTATCAGCATAAATAGCATAAATAGTCACAAACTATTTTTTTTTATAATTTACAAAAATACACATTTATAAAGTCCACATGTATTTACATGAGCCGTAGTGCTGTGTTTTCAGTCAACATGGATATAAAAATAAGGCAAGCCCCATCTCGGATCTTATTTATCTGTAATAAATCAACTGTTACTGCATTTGGAAATCTAAATATACAGGTAAACCCTTCACAGCAGGGCACTTTCATCTCATATGATTGTTGTTTTGAGGTAATGGCGGTCTCACAAAAGGCAACTTTGGCAGATTGGTGTTGATTATTAATATGGATTAACAGTTTCAACATGCGTAATCAACTGTAAGAATTTGGCCGCTCCAAAGAAATCTGGGTAAGATTTGGCAAAAAACATTTACACCTCAAACATAAAAGAGTAGCTTTGTCTACAAGAATAGAGTTGTTTTGTTGTTGAAACTGCCCAAAAAATGTAAAATAGATTGTTTAAAATATTACAAAAGACAAAAGTGTTCAGTGGTCGTCTCACTCTGCGGGTACATTTCAGCATTAAGAGCAAAGTAGGAGCTTCGATATAATAACAACAAAAGGAAAAAGATAAGTGCTCGTTTTTTTGTTTCCGGCTGAGTGCTTGTCAAGGTAAATCAAGTTTAGCTAAAATAAAGTCTCTAATCTCCCCGTGGATCGATCGGTGAAGGGAGTGCTGTGTTTGTGATGCTACCCAGCGTGCACTCTGACCTTTGTACGTGTGTTTGTGTGTTTCAGAGGGCTTTCACCGAGCAGCAGCTCCTATAGCTCGGTGCCCTCTCTGGGGTAGATCAGGCTGTTGACACTGAAGCTGTTGTAGAAGTGACTGTTGAACTGTCCGCTCTGCCCGCTGCCAAACGTGTTGTAATACACTCCACGGTTGAAATGCAAGCCCTCGCTGTGCTCTGACGCCCCCGTGTCCTGCCCGCCGTGGTTGAGGTGGTACGGGCTCAGGGCCGTAATGTTCCTGTTCGACAGCTCGTTCACCAGTCCCAGGGACCCCTGCCGGCTCGGGGCCCCCGAGCTGAGCGTCGACATGCTGCTGTAAAAGTTATTAAAACACGGAGCGGCCGAGGCCAGTCCGGGCGGCGAGGACGACGACGAGCTCTTGTGGTTCTCGTTCATCGCCTCCATCTCCGGCGAGGGCGGCCCCAGGAGCTGCGGACTGTCTGAGGGCTTCAGGGACGCCATCGCCGGCCTGCTGTCCTCCACTTTTGTGGCCCCTGATGTCGCCGCCGCAGCCGCCGCCGCTCCTCCTGCACTGCTCGGGTCCGAACGTCTTTTCCTTTTCCTGCGGAAATTTCCGTTGTCAAACATCTTTTCACAGTTTGGGTCCAACGTCCAGTAATTTCCTTTTCCTGAAATTGAAGACGAGACATAACATTTTTTTATTTAATTTCTTTCTTTTATCAGTTTCCATTGTTGAAAGTTGTGGGAACAAATATGTCTAAATTATCTGGTTTGGTTTGAATAAAATAATTATTTTTAATGACGTCTTAACGACAATTTAAGCAATCTGTCATGCCAAATTGTATATTTTATATTATTTTTGTTATCATTTATCTCATATTTCTGTCAGAGCATTTGAAATAATACACTCAAAACAATAAATAACACCTTTTTCTGAACTGACAGTCATGTCAGATTAAAAACAACAGTCCACACATGCGAGTTAAATACCTGCAATATTTTCTACACAAATAAATCAAGTAATATTTCTAGGAAAATCAGATGTATCTACACTACTTTGAATGAAGAATTTCATTGCCTTGTGTTACAATATTTTTGTTAAAAAATGTATTTGGAATGAATTCAATTCTATGAATTTATAGGAATGTTTCTAAAAATGAATATACAAGAATTCCCCCCCAAAAAAAGTTAGTACTCTTTGTAAACATATTAACATACTGGTACTCATATAAACAATTAAAACCATAAAATAATAAATAACAACAAAACAAAAAGGTTTCCGTTTGTACTAAAATATATTGCCTTTGTACAACTTAGAAAATATATAATTGAATATATGTCAAAACATTTTTTGCATTTATTATTTTTCAGACAATGTTTTTGTTGTACTAAATACTTTGTTTTCTTTATAGGACCACTTGGTTTACTTGTGCCATGTTTTAATAACTTGTTGCTTTTTAAATAGTCTAAATTATCACCAGTTAGTATTTTTAAAGAAATCTATTTGGAATCAGGTATTTCTAAAGCATTTTTGACCCCACATGGAATTTATTAGGCTCAATAAAACTATGAAAAAGTTTCTTTTTTTACATTTTAAAGATTCAAGTCACAGAGTTGGTTTAACTGTTGTTTACATCATTTAACCACACAGAGACACCCAGCTGAGCACCTAAATGCCACATATTGGTTAGAATAATAACATTTCCCCTGGTGCGTTCAGGGTACCTGGGTCGTCCTCGTCCCTCGGCACTTTCTTGAAGCAGTCGTTCAGAGACAGGTTGTGCCGGATCGAGTTCTGCCAGCCGGCTTTGCTCTTCTTATAAAAGGGGAAGTTGTCGGCGACGTACTGGTAGATCTGGCTCAGGGTCAGCTTCTTCTCGTGCGCGTTTTGGATTGCCATGGCGATGAGCGCGGAGTACGAGTACGGCGGCCGCACGAGCTTCAGCAGCTCCTCCTGGCTGGCGATGGACAGCCAGCCCAGGTCGGGCCCGCCGAAGCCAGGTGAGTTCGTTATGAACTGCCGCTGCGAGCCGTAGGAGGGCGGGATGAAGGACGCGGGGTTGTTGCCGTGCAGGTAGGGCGCGGAGGAGTTGACGCCCGGCCCGTTGAGCCACAGGTACGGGTTTGGAGACGACGCGTAATCTCCGAGGCCGTACCCGGCGGGTCTCTGTGCGCCCTGGAGGCTCTGCTGGTGGTACATGCTGCTGAAGTTGTCGCAGTAGACAGCGGCCATGTCCGGGGCCTCCTGGGCGCCTTTGGGTGGGAGAGAGCCGACGGTAGGGGAGGTGTGGTGGTGGTGCTGGTGATGGGACTGAGGGTCGATGGAGTTCATCACTCCCCGCGGGAAATCCCAAAGGAAACGCTGAAGGCTGAGGTTCAGGTGGCCTCTCCCGGCGGTGCGCAGGCAGCAGCAACAAGTGTCAGGGAGGATGGAGGAGTTTGGGGAGTTTTAATATTATAAACCCTTCACAGCAGCCACATCCAGGCACCAGATCAATCCCAGCAGCCAATAGACACACACTGAGTAACAGGGGGTGTGGTCATGTTCCACCTCATTCAGCAGAGAGTGGGTCAGTGGTTCCCAAATGTTTCCCCTGTCAAAACCTCCTGCAGAGACACAACACGCTGCTGGCTGCACGTTGTCTCTGAGGGACTGAGGCTCTGGTCATTGAACCTCTCACACTGCAACAAGGACTTTCACAAGTTTTTTCTTGTTTCTCTGACTTGTGATACCAGAGTTTTACCTTCTGTCTTCCAAAGTCAAGATGAAGAAGAAATGCTTTATTTTTGGTGTTAGGATATTTAACAGTATTCAACATATTGTGGTTCTTGTTTACATTAAGTCATTGTTGAAAAGTTGTTCAGTAAACTCTTGAAAATAAATGAATTTAGGGCATAAAAACAACACTGGTTTTAAACATCACATTCCTAAAATAATGACCTCAGTCATTCTTTGACAACATTTCTTTCTTTTTTTTGCCTTAATATCATATATTCAATATTTGATTCAGTTTGTGTTTTCTGTAAAATCTGAAATTTGATTAGTTAATTATGTTGATTATATAAAAGGCAAAACAGCTTTTTTTCTTCTAAATTCTTGTCTCACATGTGTTTAGGGGTTTTCCTGAAAACAAAGCAGGAAATTCACATTTAGGTGCCACTGTAGTAAAAACTGCCACCCAAATTTGTGCCTGTTGCCATTCAGGCAAAAAAAAAAAATAGGCCCAGTGTTTTTCCCATAATCCTGCTGACAAACAGACAAATAGAAGTTTCTTGGGGGAGTTAATGAGATGCTTTTAGGTGACTTTAACGAGCCAAAATCTTTCCTCAGTCACTGCAAATCTGAATAGAGAAGAACACTTTTGCTTCAGTTTGCACGGCACAAAGTGCATTTACAGAGCTAAGAGCCTTAAACGAACAATGTAGCAGCACTGGGCTCATTAAACTGAACCTAACTGAACACACTTTTGTCACCTTCTTGTTTCTTCCTCGTTAGTTTCAAGTCAGTTTCTATAGCCCTTTAAAGATGTTTTAAAACTTTTTAGAAAGGCAAGTAAATGTTGAAGTTAATTGAAATGAATGATGCAAAAATATGAAGTGTATAAAAAAAACCCATATCATCAATCTTTCAAAATCACAATATGTGACAGAAAAACTGATAGAGAGCTGAACGACTGTCTTTCGTGATTTGTACATTTTATTTGATGACCATGTAAAGTATGTAAATTATAGGCCTTTTATCAGATTTGCATCAGGGTGTCACACAAGCTTCACGATGCTGGAAAGCAGGCATGTGGCTGGGAGTGTGTGGAAAAGGGAACGGTGAGACCCTGCTGGGCTGAGGGGGGAGAGTGGGATCAGGTGAAAGAGTTTACAGACTGGAAGGGTCTGAGGACATCTAGTGGAGGGTGTGAGGACGGCAGGTCTGGGTGTGAGGCCTGGAGGACAGACAGGCCGTCTGGGCTCATCAACCGACTGAAAAGTCCCTCTGAGAGTTTGCTCCTCTGAACCCTCCACAGTGTTTAAATCTGGGAATAAAAGTTTAATTTTAAGACCCCGAAGCACCCACGGAATCGGCGCCTATGGTTGTAACCAGTGATATCGTCTACGGATCACCCCCAAAATTTAATCACTTGTTCCTGGCATCATTGCGGACATTTTATTTCAATTTCATCCAAATCCGTCCATAAATTCTTGAGTTATGTTGCTAACTAACTAACAGACAGACAGACAAACAAATTCCGGGGAAAAGTTAGTTATATGATGATGGTAATTATGTTTAAAAATACATGCCGGTTCGATGCACGTGCATTAAAATACTGCATGCAACACCATAAGTGAAGCTGAAACAGGAACTTTCTGTTGACATGCATTCAATGCTGAAGGGTGAAAATAAATGATGTATCAATGTTGTAAACTGTCAAAAGGTCTCATCTGAAAATTACTCGTCAATCCAGACAGTCTGATATTGTTACACGTCCTCAGGCAACGAATGGCAGATTCGTTTCTTTGAAGAGTTCAAACCTGGGTTTTGTGGTTAATTAAGACGTCTGGAGAAAATTCAGACATTTGCTTTTTATCTTGCCATGAAGGCTTTTTTGCCTCAATTGATTTTCCAGTTTTAATTTGTTGTGGATCTGCTTGCTAAACATGTTTCAGTATCGTTTAGTTGTTTGGCTCGTTCTTTCATGTCTCATGGTCTTCATCAGTGGATTTTTCATCATTTTACCCACTTGTCACGAGGAAATAAGAAATTACATAATAAGTGATGAGCCACATGAAGCAAAGATAGGAGAGCCATGCAGTTTGTATGAACCCTTTAATTTCTCTGAACTAGCTTGTTCAAATCATGTTATTCCACTCTGTCTGAAGGTACGGGGTTATTTTTGGGAGCAAAACCTTCCACTCTGCAGGCAAAAACATGTGAAACTATCAACACGGCAGTCAAAAAATGTTTTAATGCAGGTAAAAAGTTAAACTTTTGTTTGCAACTTCAAAAGTTTATTTTAGCAAAACCAAATTTGGGGATTTCAAACTTTTGTATTCAAATGAAAACTGTTGGCTTTTCAAACTAAATGTTGCATTCAAAAGTAAAACTTTTGGATTTGCAAACAAAACTTTGTGATATAAGAATATTTTCCCCATCAAGTATGATAATCTAGGATTGTACATAGCGTGGTGAGCAAAACAAGAGAAAAGAGCAACAGAACAGCTTTTATGTGCTGGAGGAACTCTGAGTCCAGCTGAAACCAGTTTCCCTGATTAGACACACCTGCCAATCAACGAGGAGGAAGACCAGAATGAACCAGCTGCTAATCAACAAACCAAACTGAACCTTTTAATAAAAAAATGTATTTATAAATTATAATAATTTATTGTAGATTGAACTACCCGGCAGTAAAGTATTTATGATGAGCTCTACCTTTACTACCTGCAACATTAAAGTGATGAACACATGAATGCATCAATAATTAAAGATAGATACTTTATTTATCCAGAGGGAAATGTAGGTATCCGGTAGTTTATACAGAACATACTGTCCACGAGTCGAGATCAAAAAATCCATTCAATACGGTACATTTTTTAATATAAATTTCTAATATTTCTTGATATATGATATATGATATAAAATATAAAATCCAATCATATGATATTATTAAAAAATTGATAATTCTGCTTGACGAATACTTTTATTTTTGATACTTTAGGTGCATTTTGATTCTAATACTTATTTACTTTTACTCAAGATTTTAAATGCATGACTTTTACTTGTAACTGAGCATTCTGACACTGTGCTATTGCCTCTCTGGCTCTTGTATCATGTAGAAAATGGCTTGTGGAGGCACACTGCCACCTTCCGCTGCCTTTTTGTCCTGTGGCGTATCTCAACTTGTCAGCTCGTCTCCAAACATTGAGGGGTTTTATGTCGGGTTCACCAGCCGCCACCAGATGGAGGCAGCTCACTGCGGAGTGTGGAGTCTGAAGCTATGCGGCGCCCTCAGGAGAGAGCCACACACTGCTGCGAAAAGGAGCCAAAGAAACATCAAACTCTTGGATGTTTTGCCTGAGAAATCTAATATGAGAGTGCGGTTTCACTGAGACAGCTCCTGGAGAGGGAAGTCTTTGAAGTATGCCTTGTGATAACATTAACCCAGAGATTTCAGAGTAATCCTGCAAATAAGTTGCTTAAAACAAATGCAGATAATAGTATAAATGTTTCTCTGGCCTGAGCCTGTGTGCATTGTGCAGGAACCCACCGGTGTTGTGTTACTTCTTGGAGAGGAACTTTCTAATAAGGCCGGGGCAGACCCCCTCTGAGCCCCGCTGTGATTACTTTGGTTGGTATTGACACATTATCTGCCAACACTTCCCTGTTTTTCAGCATCTGATAGACTGAGGTTTTTTCTCTAATGCAGCTTTTCCACTGAGATCCAGGCCGCAGAGTAATTGTCCGCGCAGCACCAGGAGTCGCTCTGTCTGACTGTAATTCTATAATATCGGGGTTGGCTATGACAATAATCCCCGGGGCTCATCGTGCGTCGCCAGAACTGTTTCAGAAACTCAAATGTATGTATGAGAATCTGAGAGCGCGGAAAGGGGAAGAGTCTGTGGCTCTGAAGCTCCCGTCAGCACGCTCTTTTAAAGAAGAAATGTTTTTGTGAAGATGCAGCAGCTCGAGTTGAGTATTTTGACTTTTGTTGTCTGAGGGTGGAAAGCAACTAATAACACAGTTTTCTTCTGGCAAACTCAAAGGAAACGAACAAAAATAAAACTAAATATGTAACATATATTCTATATTTTGCTTGTACCCAGTGTGGATGACAGATATATTGTCCTCTACTACTTTTATACACAGTTATTTAGGTCTGCTTCACGTGTTTGTTGACTGCTGGTGCATCCTCACAACACACTCAAAGTTGTGTCTGTTCAAAGCATTTCACTGTCTTTAAAGACCAGTGGAACGTATACATTGTTGATATCACGTGCTGTGTCTGAGTTACAGTGAAAATAAACAGGGAGCTCAGAGATCTCATGCAAACAATACATTTCGTTTTGTTGTTTCGTAAAAGGTTTAAACTTGCTTGAGAGTTTGCACGCCACACTAAGAGGTATGCTTGGATATAACAATATGTAATTACAGACATAAAAAAAGACAATGCCAGACACTTAAATATCACAAACAACATAGATTTATATTGTTTTGTTGTGTGTGTCTGCTTGCATGTTAGAGAATATATATTTCTGCTGTCAACACACTGATGCATGAGAAAACCAAACCTGGAGTTTCCCAAATGAAGAAACAAACACCTCAAAGTATTTTAGTTTGGTCAAATTACAACAAGGACACAAACAAGTAGAACAAAAAGTCAACACTATATGATTATATACTGACAAAAGGCTTAAAATATATAAACAGGAAAAAACATGATGCACACAGTCCCTGACTCACAGCTCTCAGCCAGACAGCTACTTTTAGCCTGCTCATGATGTTTGTCATGGACTTTTTATATTTAGATTTCCAGGCACTGACTTCTGTCTTTCATCATGTATGTAGTTCAAGTACCAACCTAGATATTAATCACCTTTTCTGCCTATTAAAGTCTATGTGTACATGTCGTTGTCTCGGGGGATGAGGAGGAATGGACGGATGGATGTTAATGGTTAAGCAATAGGAAGTCTAATAATATAATTAATCGCAAAACATTTAAAACCTTTTCTTTTTTTTAAAGCTTGAGGCTAAACTAAACATTCACATCAGCAACACTCATGGGAAGCTGAACTTGATATTATCCAAATATTGCCTGATGAATGTGCTGGTAGTCATGTTCTCTTCTCTGAATGGTAACACTGTATATAATCAATAAAATCCCAACGTACATAAACAGTTAAACTTGTTAGGCTTTACTGCTTTACCACTACTGGTTAGGGGGAGGCTGAGCTGCAAATTTGTGGATGCAAAGACCTATTTATTCCTGTTCCCGAGACAGTCGGGCCCATTCAGCCGACGCACAATCTCCACCATTTACCTCCAGTCTATTTCGGTGACATATTTACGCCCACGTGTCAGGCTCCGTGAATCTACCTGTGTTCGGCCGAGCGGGATCATTTACACAGGAAGTCTTTGGAAATAAACATTTGCACTTATTATACGTCGCGTGCTTGTCAGGAGCGTGCGCAGACGTACATGTGAGCGCGGCAGAAGACAGATAAGAACATGTGTGCACACAGAGGGCATTCATAGCAGGCGCTAATAACATAGTGCTGCTTTTGAGAGGCCGGCCACAGTTCTGCGGACAGAGAGGGCACATACAAGAGATGTTATTGCTCTATATGTTTATAACGCTGCCATGGAAAAATAAGAGGCCGGGCCACAGGCATTTCCTCAGCCTCCTCTCTCCGCCTGTGTGAGAGGGAGGCAGCGAGCGTTTAGATCGGGGCTGAGCACATGTCACACTTCATCATTTTCAGAAATTGGCATCCTAATTTCTCTTTCTCTTTTTGCATATTCTATCACAATCCTCTCTCACCACCCGGCTCAAGTTTCTCCCAACACAACTTTTTGTTACATCAATTGTCTCGATCCGTGCAGCGCTGACCCCTGGAACCGTCTCATTACACTGAAATGTTGATTCAGTGTAATGTCAGAGACATGGGGAATAAAGGGAAAATAAACATTGGAAGCAGAATATTTGGGTGCATTTGTTGTTTGATTGCTTCCAACTACTGAATGATTATATTGTTGGCCACCACATTCTTTCACTGATGTTTAAAGCTCAGAGTTCTGATTTTTGAGTATGAGCTGCAATTAATATCAAAAATTATAAAAATTGATTTCACAGTAGAATTTCCTTGACTGTAATCTTGTAGCCTGGTCAGTTTTAAGGTGTCAGTGTCAGGTGTGTTGCATTAAAAGGACATAGTGTATTTCATTTTTTACATGTACATTGCATTGTATGTTTTTCTATTGTACAGATAAACTATTCTTATTTGTTAGATAACATTTCTAGCAAGAACATTAACAAATTCTGCATGTCCCCAGCCTCCTCAGTGTGAATGACTCCTGTGGGAAATATCCCGTTTGTTGTCAGAGAGCTGCAGTTTGAGCATTTAAATGTAAACTGTTGGCTGTTTTGCTGGATGATCAAGGGAATCATTTTTATTCTGCTGCTGTAATCTGTTTAAGACTGAAGTGTCGAATCATCTTCTTCAGTATATATTCATGATTCTTAGGGTAACATTTGATTATTAGGCTTCTTCCAGCTCTTCCTTTGGCCCAGATTTCATTTTTTTCCCTCTGACATCTCTATTAAAACGGAGCTTCAAGGACGCAGGAAGCAAAGGAAATTAAACTTATTCTAGTGTTGCACTAAGTCACTGTAAATGATAGTGTCAGCCTATAATGTGAATGTAAATAACAGCTGAATCCATGTCGCATTTAATTATTTTCAGACATAGCTATCCTCTGCTGGTGTCTGCTCCTCTGAAACCAGCTCTCTGTTTGTGATCCAAGGGATAATTAGGCCTCGGAGCATGGCGGTGAATGTTTGGTCTCACTCCGCTCGCCTTTAAAGAGAATGCTCTTTTTGGATGCTGCAGTACGAGCGCATATATCCCTTAAAAAGGCAGAACTGTAGCTGCTCGTGCCTCTGATGTGCCATCCAACTTTAAAATACAGCTTTGCAAGCTCAGTCTTCTTCAAAGCCTTCTTTTCTTTTTCTTTTTTTTTTCTGTTTGGCTTTTCTGCCCCCTTCTGCCAGCTCCAACTCCGCTCTGCCTGCTGCCTCGACATGATGAGTGGATGCAAGTGAAGAAGTTGGGGTTGAAAAGCCTGAAAGGAACTGCAGCTAATTCAAGAAACACGCCTCCATCTAATAAACTAAAAAGTAGTTATAGCAGCATGAAAAATACCAAGAGCCCGCCATAAAATGGGACATGGAGCCACTGGTGTTTTGTGTGTTGATCACTGTCCTGTTTAGAATTCACTGCAAGTA
>CAFUXE010000242.1:412212-428027 GCA_903364295.1 Serranus cabrilla
CAGTCGTCAGACTCACCAGTGTTGGAGCCATGTCTCCAGTTCTTCATCTGTCAGGTGAGACAGACCTGCAGCCAATTTATCGCTCCTGAAGAGTGAAACCTAAGTGTGCTTACGTTTCTGAAGAAAAGGTGTGGCAGCATGACCTCAATGTTCAAATAATTGACTGCTGACTCAGTGCAAACGAAGGCTAAGTTTCATTTCTTGTTCAGTTCAGTAGGTTCACTCTGCAAAGTTCGCAGGGTTAAAGTTTCCATGCAAAGTTTTTGATCTGATCTCAATGCTTTATTAAATCTTATCATTGGCAGATTTTCATTTAAAATGTTTCAGTGTTGGTGAAATATACAATGAATAAATCAGCCTATTCAACAGGTCCACTGCACTCTTAATTCCAGACAATGAACAAGGTTTTTGGCAACTCGGTAAGCACTGAGGAGAAGTGATGACATGCTATACTTTACCAACACACAGACAGAAACATATAATACAAATATCTATCTTTAAGCTTATTGTGGAGGCAGAGACCTTCACCTTGTTGCCCTTCAGCTGATACAGAGAGTCAAAGATGGATGAGTTAGTTAATGAAACGTCCTTCTGGACTGAATTAATTTGTAAATGAGATGGCTCACAATGAGTCGCTCAAGGGCAAACAAGGCAACATGGCTTTGTAAATAACTTTCTTAATACTGTTTCTCCAAATGGAGAAAAAAGTATTCATGAAATTTAACAGTTAAGGGATTCTGTCTAAAAGATTATTACTTGATAAGAAATGACAGTTTGATGAAAATGTTAAACTACAGATTAACAATGAATAATAACTCAGATAAAAAGTAGAATCATTTTCCTTTTGATTTACATACAATCAAACTTTTTCTCGCAGCCAGTGGAGTCGCCCCCTGCTGGCCATGAGAAAGAATGCAGGTTTAAGGCATTTTTTCATGCTAGTTGCGACTCCATGTATAAATTTTGGTGTGAAATGCTGTGTTTTCAACATTATCCATTCACGCAAATTGTTCTTAAAACACATGGTTTGCTAATGAGAAACTTAATGTGACATTAAAACCAAAATTAAGAAATAAAATCTTTTCATATGTGCATTATTGTCGGCCTATTTTGAACCCCTTCCTGCAGCTGACAGACATGAGTTGGTGGAGACCAAATCAGAGCTAAAAGGAGGCTAAATATAGGAGTTGCATTTATCTGTTGGCCAGAAACGAAGCTTCCCTGGAATGAGTGAGGTGTTAATCTGTTTGTGCTGGAAGTGAAAGTCGGCCATTATCTGCACATAACAACCTGATAAGATAATAACATGTCAGGACTGTTTGTCTGCCCCCGAGCGGCCAAAGTCTATCAAGGCAGCTGAAGAAAATCTAATACACTGGCTCATATTATGTAGCAGTGGCAGGTGAATGTTGGGAATATCAGACAGAATGAACTGGAAAAATGATTTGCAGGAAAGCGTCCAAGCTGGGAGACCTGGAAGTTAAATTTCTCCCCAGTTCCTCATTAAGTGCTTAAAACAGGAAGCCCTCAATCAGACCGGCCCAGCGATCCCACCGGCCTTTTAGCTCTGCAGGATGTTTGGAGAAATTCCCCCCTCTCAGATCAATGCTGCTGAGCCTTTTATTAAATACAGCTGTAATACAGTAAGTCCTGCATCCCGGCCAAGAATCTTTTTTTCTTCTTTCCTTTTTTTCTCTCTCTCTGTATTTTCTCTTCACTGTTCTGCTCTCTTCTGGTTGTCTTCACCTCATTGACAGCGGACAGAAGCCAGAGGAGGGATTTGACACCAAACATTCATCTCTCTTCCTGTCTGTCAGCGCCGCCTTTTACCACAGCACCTGTTCAACTGCGTGCCATATATGTCGTCACCTGCCCGCTACTTCACCCAGCCTCTCAACATCGTATACTGTATACGCTTTCTTTCTCTCTTTCTTTCTCGCTCTTCATTTATTTCTCTTGCAGAGCTCTAGAATAACACACTTCAGTAGAAGTGTTGCACTTGAGACTGGATACTTGCAGCCTCGACATAAACGGCTGAAAAAAGATCAATAATGAATAATTATCCTTTCACATAAATACATTCCCTGGCAAGCTAGTTGTTTCTCAAATGTATTTTTTTAATGGCATTTTAAAAATTCATATATTTTTTTTTCTCTGTGTTTTTTTTAATGTATGAAATATAAAATAGAAATTATTTGGTGAAATATATATATATATATATATTTATTTTAATCTATTTATTTTAACCTTTTTTAAAAGGAAATGAGGCATCTCAAGACTTTAAACTTCATGGTTACGTGATAAATATAAACATATATTCTGCATTGTTATTGGATTTTGGCACAGGATGTATATGAATGTAAAGTACATAATCGTCTACATACTGCATCATTTTTATCAGTCTTCTCTCCGTTTACCAGCTTCACACCTCATCTTCCATCCTTTCCTTCCCTTCACTCACTGCTGCCCTCTGACATTTTCTTCCCACCTCTCAATTACTTATATCATTTATTCTTCCCACCATCTCATAACCACCCTTCCACTTTTGACCTCTGACCTTTCACACTGAAAACTCTAACGTGTGTGTGTGGTGGGTTCAATCAGAGCCTGAGGCAGGAAGCAGAGCTCTCATCTCTGACGTTGCCCCCCCCGTATCCCTCCTAATCCCGTCCTTGCGGGCACACACCACCTCTCCTGTGCGCCCGACGAGCAGCGGTGAAACTCACGGCGAGCTTCGACCGGCGTTCACTTTTCCCATCTCCTCCTCCTCCTACAGTCGAACCTCCTCCTCCCACTGCACCCCACTAACTGTAGGTTCAAGCAGGGCTGTGTCAGATGTTGGCCTTTGATATGCTAATACCTTCCTCTTTTTCATGTCTTTTTAAAGTATTGACTGGTAGCAATGCAAGCGCAGCATGATCCTCGGCCCGTTACGCCAAGAGAGAGCAAGAGAGGAGATGTTGTTGATACGTTCTGCTTAGTCAGCGATTTGCACTCTTTTCCTTCACCGTGGCACGAAGGAAGAAACCACTTCAATCAGCTGAGAACAATGCATGTTCAGGAATTTGTGGCGATGACAGGGGAGTGGCGACCGCATGACAGACGAGCGGTCAGAGTCGTCCTCGTAAAGGCTCGAGCTCAAGGTAAGTACACACAAAGGTGAGTTTTCAATGAGACACATGAATGACTGGAGGTCACACACAGGGCAAACCAGAATAATACTTTTATAATAGTGTTTAGATATAGAATAAAATTAGAAGAACTTTTGGGTTGCCAGGTTGTGAAAATCTCTTCAGCACTTGTTTATTATTGCATCGAGAAACTCGTTGCTGTTAAAAAAGGAAATCTTCAGACTTGATGGCTTATTGGAAGGTAAGTTTATTTTAATCAATAAATTGATTTTTTTTTAAAGTAATCATTATTTTTGTAAAAGTATAAAGCTTATTTCTTTAATCATTTGAAATAATTCAAAAGGGTACATAATTAATTAAATCATGAAGTTAAATTTAGGTACCTTATCAGAAAGTGGTTTAAGGCAAACCTTATTGTAAATCATTATTATTATAAAATAACATACGTTTAGAGATCATAGAATGTCTATATTTGGCGTGTTTGGTATCAGATGAATGTCTGTGGTGCTAACTCTGCCCAGACTACATTTTAAAGCAGAACAAGCCCAGCTGAAGCCGCCTCCCATACCCATTTTCAACCACAGGCGGGCCGTAAATCATGCCGGCTGTTTGGCAGAAGCTGTGGATCATCCTACAATGGTTAATTAAAGCCAGATCAATCCCAGTGCCACCGGTTCTTTCTTTATATGCGTCCACAGAGAGCAGTCCCACGGTACCTTCAGCCCAGCGAGCGGTGAGGAGGAGGAGGACGCTGAGGCCTGTACTGTTTGCTCAGGGCCAGAAAAGAGGCTGCCACTCATATTTGTACAGAGGACAAAGCCACGCAGGCCCTCTGGCACCATATGAAAGATGTGTTTTCACTGCGTACAGCAAATACAACTGTTTTTTTTGTTTTTTTTTGCTCTTTTCCAAAAGTTAACGCCAAATTTCAGGAAAATGAGTTTTGTGCCAGTTGCCATGGTGACTGGTCAGCGCAGTGGGCAGAGGATGGTCGGGGGGCGGCCGGGGAGCAGAGTTCACATCAGTTCCTATTACTGCAGTGGTGGCATGCTGTGCATAATTACACTGAAAGGCAGTTTAAATACTAAAAGCAGAAAAATGATACAAGTAGAGGTGAATAAACAGAGACTTTTAAACAAGCAATTTGTCCACTTAAAGCCAATCAGGCTTCTATCAACAGACTTGTAAACTTGGATGTGATTTTTAAACTCTGTGCTCGGTCCTGTTCCTCTCTGAAATAGGACAGAGAAAATATTTCATACAGCAGAAAAATATATTTTGAAAGGACTAAATCATAACTCAGCTGTAAACAAGTTCCAGCATCAACATATTATTAATCTTGGCATTTCGGCGGATGGGATCTTAACTTGAAACTTGCCATCTATATTACTACCATGTCCATTAAAATTAGATAAAACAAAGAGAGAGCGAGACAAAACAGGGCACATGATAGCATCCGCTACCTTTGCACTTCGCAGTTGGTCAACAGTGCAAATTTGTGCAAAAGTTCTCAGAATCTTTGCAAAACTCTATGTGAAATCTCTTCTTCTCTGTCCCCCGATCAGTTTTATTGCATCGTAATTCATTGATTTTAGTTCATAACTTTTCTATTTTAAGCTAAAGATATTTTCTGATGCTTTTTAATCACCAGCACAACTAGGTTTTTCCCAGATATGCAGCAGTAGAGGCAGCAGAGGGCAAACTAGGACTCCACCACAACAGCTTCTTATCTTCCCTTCTTCCATTCCTCTGGATCTTTTTCCAGCCAAGAATTTTTCTGAGAGGAGACGTGAAGAGAAAAGAGAAAGAAAATGCCAGCTACTGTAGAGTTGTCATGTCTGAAACTCAGATGACAAGCCAATGAGCTCTCTGCAGCTCTGGCCAGTAGGACTCAGAGCAGTGAGCAGCGTGGGATGATGGCTGAAGTGAAAAGGGGTTCTTGGTCCCCTGTGCAGACTTCCTGCTCTGGGCCAATCAGCCAAGACATCTCATAACACAGTGTACCCGGCAGCCCCAGGAACTGATCTGACCCTGAATGCAGCCCTGACCTCCCTCTGCAGACTGTGGCCTCAGTTAATGAATTGATTTGTTTACTTTGCTGTATGTGTGCATTCGTACCACTCATTCTCATATGTAACATGCATTTCTTCCTATAAAGTATTTTTTTCTGTCAGTAAACTCTTATTTTTGAGAAAGAATTTACTCAGTTTGCTGCTGGATTATTCCAGCCTGCAGTGCAATAACTTATCTCAAGCATGAAAAAAAAACATATAAAGCATTGGTCATGGTCATTTTTTCCAACAGTATTGGCTACTTATCTTAGACACTAGCTGTATTTTTGTCTCCTTATAACAACAAATGGAAGTTTCATGCAGAAAATAGGAGTTTAGCAAAGTGCCAATACTTCTGTGTAAAAATACTGTTCCTATCAGACATTAGATTGCATCAAAATATACTTAAAGTACCAAAAGTAAAATGACTCATTTTGCAGAATAGCCTCTTTCAAAAATAATTAAGCTGTTTTAATGAATAGTTTGTAGAAGCTTATATAGTTACATAATAATATACTGGGTGGCTTATTTTATAATATTACCATTTGTATTTGGTTGATTTGTATTTTGAATGAATAATAAAAATTTAAAAGTAAAAGTAGCTTTCAAAAAAATAAATTGTAGTGAAGTAAAAAGTAAAATATTTGCCTCCAAAATCAAGTATAAAGTAGTAGTAAAATACCTAAAACCTGTACCTGAATAAATGTACTTCTGGTTTCATAGCAACAGGGATATTTATCATATATATGTGTATCTCTTTGTGTATTTTCCGCGTGTGTGCTGGAGAAGAGTCGTGGAGGAAACAAACTCTTCAGACTTCAGTGTCAGAATCAGCAGGCAGAAGGTAGATGATGAGTCACAGAGAAGAAACCGCCTTCTGCTCACCCTCTGTGGTCTCCTCTGAGATCTCATCCATGTGACAGAAAGAAACGCTGGATATTTTAACCAGCAGGCAACAGTTGAAAGGTGCCCAACTGCCAGTGACTCATTCAAAACACACTTCCTTTTACGCGCCTGTTAAATCGGAAATTATGTCCATGGGAACAGAAGAAGAAGGAGGCAAAAAACTTTTACAACAGTACAAGTAATAATTCACGACACTTTTATATAAATAAAGGTACCAGTGATTCAACCTGCAGCCAGTTCGTGAAAGTTTTTCACATTTGTGGTGAGAACACGCAGCGTCTGGCCGCTCCCTCCCAGGAAAAACCTTCACGTCGCTCGACAATGAGGCTCCAAACGTGTCTGGTTTGCTTGGAATAAGGAGAAGAAGAACTTTGCATGAGAAGTGATAGCAACCGAGAGCAACAAGAGAGGAAAACAGGAAGAGAGCGCCACGCTCAAAAAGACATCACGTCCAGGCTAATAACATCACAGCAAGGAGCAACACACGCAAGAATGGACGGTTCATTTATCCACAGATTTAGTAAAAGTTTGTTAAAAAATGTGTAAAAAGTAAGGGGAAATAATCCTGCACACAGGTAAACAGAGAAACACTTTCTAATCTCTTTTTTTAAACAATAATTTTATTGGGTTATATGTGATGATATCTTCCATTACTGGACAATCTGCAGATCACAAACATACTATTACATTAATAATTTATATCTTTTTTCTTTTACACTTTCATTCTAGGATTAAGATCAGGAATGTACTAGTGGAAGTACAGTGAAGCCCTTGATGTTCCCCCAAAAAATATTTTCAGACGCAATTTCAGAGATTTTATTGGTTACTTCCCTCCAAAACCCCAGGCCTGTTTTCACAGCTCCAAAAGTCTCCTGTTGTGTTGTAACTGGCTTTAAATACTTCCACGGATCCCACAGCTGTGTGTGTAAGACAAAATAACAAAAATCATTTTTTCCCTCTGATATATTTTTGCTTTCCCTTTGACCCTTTTTTTCTTTTAAATGTAAAAGCTAAAGAGATTAAGTTTAAATACAATGAAACAATAATATAATTACACCAGTAAATACATCTGATGCTGCATCAGATTGGGACGCTTTCATTAGTGCAATCTCAGGGTCAGAAACGAAGGAGTAGTCAGGATCAGGATCAGGATACAGGCTGGGAATAAACACTGGTGAGTTGACTCACAAGTGAAGAAAATGAACTGACAACGAGACAGGTGAAACACAGGGTTTATATACACACCAGGAGGGGAATTAACGAGACACAGGTGGAAAACATTAGGGCGGGGAGAGGTAATCACACAGGCGGGAAAGGAGAGAACACAGGAAGTAAAGACAGCAGACATAACACGGGAGGAAGGATTCAGAATAAAACAGGAAGTGACAAGACAACAAAATAAAAGCACTACCGTCTGGGAACGGTAGTGACATTAACTTAGTTACGTTCGTTATGTTTTTACGTGATTCATCATTTTTAAACTTTCTTTATAATGCCTAACCAGGAACTTTTTTTTCCTAACAAAGCTGCTACAGTTTAACTAAACTTAACTGCTTAGTTTTCAGCGATTTGCCTGAAATGGCTCAGCTGAGCTCTGGAAGAACTTCAGAGGAGAAATACCTCATTATTGTGACATTATCTATTATCTATTATCTATTTTTCTTCCAAACATGCTGATAAGTTCTAATGAAGCAGGTATAGAGTCGTCTCATTTTCTTTAGAAACAGAATTACATCACTTTATCATAAAGCTCTCCAGAGGGGGAGCTACTGAATAAACAACACGTGTCTCAGGTTGGTTACAGTTTGAAGTTCTATAAAACATCTCTGGCTGTTTCTGCTGATGGAAACTGTTTGCACTGATCTCTGCACAGATTAGGTAAGAGCGCTGGACAGTTTTTATCCAGACAACAGTTCATATGTAGCTATCAGTCCGTGTATCTACTGTAAATTCAAGAGCACTTGTACAAATGAGCTGACGGTAAGCCAGCGTTCGCCCACAGGGGACGGCACAGAGCGCCATCGTTCAGCAGACCTGTTTTCTGACACAGCAGCTCTGTGTGAAAGCATCTGACAGGACGAGCCCTCGCACCTTTGTCTGAGAGTCGCCAGCTGACTTTGGCCGAGCCTTGCCGGACTGACACATCCTGACATTGTTTGCACAAGGCCTAGGCACCGATGATTGATTACCCCTTATCTCCCCTGGCGAATCAGAGCCTTAATTGAGCATGGTTTGGTTACAGATCCCCTTCCCTGTCCATGAAAGGCTTGGCCAGCACTCTGGCTTCTCCCTCGCGATGAATGGCTGCTTTCTGGGCCAGACCCTGCTGTGGGCGGGCCTTTGTTTGCCTGACTGATGGCTTTGGCTTGTTGAACAGCTTCCAGGAGATCGTTACTGACTTGATCTGACAGTGCTGCAGACTGGCAGGGTCTGGCTTCTTCCGCTGCCAGCACGGACAGCTGCAGAGAGCGGGGGGCATCGTTCAAGCACACTGCATAACTTAGGTGGCCCACTTCAGCAACTTCAGTTTCACCGCCCAAATTATTTCCTGCTGCAGATGTGCCCCTGAGCGAGGCATGTCATTCTTAAACGCCGGTGGAACTCTGTGGTCTGCAGCTTGACCATTTTGGTTTAGTGATGCTCAACAGGCTCATTCGGTTGTGACTGGGATGTCTTGAGTTGGCAGACAGCCAAATAGATTTTCAGCCTGTTGGTTTCACCTTTGACCATCATACTGAGGTATTCTCAACCTAAGTCCTGCAGCTGATTGGACGAACATATCGATCACTGCGTTCTCATAGAATTCAGCTTAATCTGGAAATGTGATTGTTGGTCTGAGGCAAAAACGGGTCAAAGAGTTGCTGAATTCAGTAGTTTAATTAAGAGGCAGCAAGCTGTCTTTTATGTAAAACTGAAAATTCATATGGATAATTGTTTTGGATTTGAACAATCTTCACAGAAAACACCAGGATTAAAAAAAAAAAACCTAGAAATTCTGGGTATATACTACTTATTTGTTTTGCAAACATTGTTTCCAGTGAAGGGCAGAAGTCGTAGGGAGGTCATCAGTGATGGAAGGTGGAAGACTTTGACACTAGCTACTTGGGTTTGAGTCCTGCTAGACCTTTGTAAATAGTTGTTTTTCCAGCTGTGAGAGTCTCTGATCAACAGGCTCTTCTGATACAATCTGTGTTCCTCAAAGAAATGATCAATCTCATCAATATTCTTTTAGTTTTAAAGACTTTTTTCAGTATGAAAAGTGGCAGATGATGAGTAAAAAATGTGAAGAAAGGATACAGGCTGGTGTAGAAGCAGGGCAAGAACCAGCTCCACAGACTTCTCGGTGTGAATAAATGAGGAGTGCAACGTTGCCAAATAGAGCAAAGTGAACAGTTAATTCAACTTGAATCAATAAAGGCTAAAAATACTTGATAAATCTACTTGATGGTGAAGAATAAAGGCTGGTGGAGAGTGGGCGGTGCAGGGTTGTTGTTGTGGTTTTGATGGCGAGGTGACTCGTTCAGGGTGGAGAAACTGGCTGCCGCTGCACTTTTTAATTAGCTTCTGTTTCCAAGTGAAGTTTTTTTATTTGTTACTGCACAATAAAGCTCTATTCAGAGTTTATCTGTGAAAACAAGAGCTAAGCTTTCAAAGCAGGGTCAACGAGAAGTGTGTGAGTCTCTGAGTACTCTGTGATAAAGGTCACAAACAGAGCTCCTCCACACTCATTGTTTTTACTGGAGCGTCTACTGAAACTTTACTATCTTCTCTCTTCATTTCCCGTTCTTAATCTTGCTGCTCCTCCTCAAACCTGGTTAAGCAATTTCTGCACAGGACAATCTAGTTTTTTTGCTTTAACTTCCTATTTGTGTGGGAAGCAAGTATCAAATGCAAACTCTGAAAGAAAGTTCTGAAAATTAAACTTGCTGTCAAACGTAGCGACAACAGTATCTCACTGATATAATCATTTAAATAACGCCAGATTCAAAGCTGCTTTCGGATGCAGGAGAAAGGACGAGGGTCTCCAGAATGAAAGCTCCTCTGTGCACCTGCCTCTGGAAGTGAGAAGAGACGAAAGCCAGATTGGACCTGCAGCGCTGACCCCGACTGAACTCCCTCAAATCACAGGAACTGGTTCCTTTTAATGCGTCTTTGCCGAGCAGGCGCTTTCCTGAAAGAAAATCCTCAGACGGCAAACATTCTCAACACATTTTTCCATTTGTACAGCTGGATGTTTAATGAGGCAGTTAAGATTCAGGTTAAGTGCTGAATGTATTACAGCAGCGGGGGCTCTCAGGAGACCCGAACCAGTGACCCTCTTCTCATTAGCTGCTTTCTCCTCATGTTAATCGATACAGTAGACGGTCTCGACATGCTGCATATCTCAGAGATTGTTCTCTGAGACAAACCTGCGTGTAGAATACATTTGTTTTGACTTTTAATCAAACACCTGTTGCGAGAAAGAGGAGAGTAAAATCCAGCTCAAGGCAAATAAAAAGACAGACGGGGAGGAAACGGCAGAGTGGCAGAGCTCTGCGGCCCTGTTGCCGAAGCTTTTAGGTGCTTGTGACAGAAAGCAGACACACGTCACTGACAGTCAGCATCCCGCTGCTGCACCATGGGAAAAACTAAACCTTTTGATATTTAAACCGCCTCTGTTTTACAGTGATGTTGTCTCTCACCTGCAGTAGGAGTCGCAGTTCAAAGCATGCAGTCTTTACTCGTCTAAAAATATGTTCCCCATCAAGTTCCTTTCTTAAACTTGCAACAATAATAGTTGAACTTATATGCAAATAGTTATTTACACATCCAGCAGTTACAAAGTGTTTGCATCCACTTGATGAATGTACCAGTAAGTCCAATCTTCTGGGAAATATTGAGACTGCTTTAATTCCCAGGTCATCAAATACAAACGCTTTGTCACGACCCACAGTGTCAAGCACTAAAGGCACCATTTAGCATCTGTATGAGACACACCAGGCTTTTTACAAACTCAAACGTAACCAATATTATGTTGACATGCTGCACATTAAAACAATATGGGAACATGGTTAACATTATACCTGCTAACCATCAGCATGCTAGCATTTTTACCGTCAGCAGGCTGACATTTAGCTCAAAGCACAGCTGTGCTAAAGTACATCCTCACAGAGCCGATAGCACAGCTTTGGTCCCTGGATGAATTCCAGTATCTATGCTACCGTAACATTTAATATGCCAGAAGAAGATTTAGTATGTCCAAATACATGGTATGTCAAATGCAGTTTGCCAAAAATAACAGGATGTCTTCTGCATCCGGTTGCATTTTGCAGTATGTAAGCAGGCATGTTTTCCTGACCCACAATCATCTGTGCAGCATGAATGTCAAGTTAAGTTCAGGTGTTATGTTGGAGCAGTATGTCCTAATTGTTTGCATACTGCAACAGTTTGTACTTTAAAGGGCGGCTGCAGTATCTGTCTTGTTTGATTTAAGTAAATAAGATATTAAGAACTAAATTCTGTCTTAAAAGGAGGTTTCCTCCGAAGCACGACTCTATCGAAAACCCATTTAACTTCCTACGGCACTTTAATGCCACCAAGAGACATTTTCAATTTAAACCCAGTAAAGAACATAATGTGAGACTCTTTATTGTGCCTGAGAGAACAGACCACTGCTGTAAAACGTATTCACCAGGGCCTGATAATGAGCGAGGTGACTGTCTGCGTTTTGATTTCAATCACGGCAACCGAGTGTGGACTCTGAGGGCCGGTTCAGGTCCCATCCTGCCCCCCTACCACCACCTCCCTGTTTCCCACTGCTCCAATGAGCACCTGTCTCACTAAAATCATAGCGCCGCACAAGAGCCCCTCGTCTCAGGGTCGTTAATTCACCGTGACTACGTACAGAACAGTTGTGCGTGTTAGTGTAAACATTACGTTTGGCAGGCAGCCATACCATCCTGCCATCCAACAGCTGAGGCTGAACAGAGGCCGAGAGGGGGCCGAGCTGAGGGGGGATCTCCTCAGAAAGAGGCTTCTATCTGAGCCTGATGGAGAATCAATCACTGTTGTACATGTAAATCATATTTTACTCATTCTCATGAAGTTACTTACTTCTGATTACAGGTTTATCACGATTCATTCAGCTGAATTTAGTTATAGAACAAACATTTTAAAGTTGGGTTCGACAGGATGTTTCCATTTCCCCGGGCAGTGGACACAGTGTCCCTGTACCTTCTCTCTCTGTGCCGTGGGAATGGACAACCCATTCTGAAACATGGACCCCGTCTGATTTATCATGCTACATGGGTGTGATTTGCCTTGTCATCACTGTTTATATCATTAGCCCCTTTCAGACTGCCATGTCGAGCCACAATATTTACACCTCTGTGACGTTTTTGGGTGTGTACCGCGTTCAGACGTAGTTAAATTGGTGAGACTGTTCGAGGTTAGGATCAGTGTGTCGCAGTGGAGCTGGCAAGATGGGAAACACGCACAGTAGCTCCTCAGAAAGGAAGTGTACTGTATAATCAGAAACACGCCTCTCACTTGAGTCCGACAGTATTCGAATGAACAACAACAACTTTGTAGAGTTTGTAGAATCTCTACAGCGAGAAACAGCGAGATGAGCTGTTATTCCACCATCATCGTGGCTGCCGTCATTTATTGCAAAACCTCCTCCCGCTGCTCTGTTACACAGCACTGCTGTCTCCTCCCACTTCGTACTGCGATGCTGGATAGCAATGTGATTGGAGGTGAAAAGACAGCAGAGCTCGTTAAGGCACTTCTGCAGAAACACAGAATGAAAAGGGCCAATAAAACCAGTGTGTTTATGGTTACAAAAGTTCTTCAAAAAGCCTAATTTTGCTCTAAAAGTAGAACAGAATTACTAGAAGAACAAATTATGCATAACTTGCAGCTGCCCCTGGACCCCCCAGAGGATGTTGCATAATGGGAAATGTAGGTTCCACTGTTTTTGGTGTTTGACCAAAACTCGGGACTAAAAGTCAGCTTCCTCTGCTGCTTTTATTATGACAGTTATATTCAACAAAATACAATCTAACAGAATCTGATCAGGAGGGAAAGTTGGATATTGTTCTGATATGTTGAGGGACTTTGGTGCACAGTTAGCAGCCCGCCTGTTCTTGTCACAGGAAGAAATTATTTATACTGCAGGGAACCCAGTTTCTTCTTCCAGCATGAAACATGACTATTGGATTTCTAAAGCAGAAAATAGTGAGCTTTTAGTAACTGTACATGTAGACAACAGATTTAGTAAACTGTACCCATGTGCTACTCCATGCTAATTTAAACAAACAGTCAAAATGATTTACAGCTACTATCCAAACCAGGAGAACATACAGTACTGTTAATCTAAGAAATCCAAATTAAAAGCGTGTCCTCTTCCCACCCCCTGCGCTGCACTGTGTAGATAATAAAGATTTAATAGGTGAAGTTGGGGGTAGAGGGGGGTTTCTGTGTGGCAGTGGCAGCCATACATCTCCTCCTCTGCCTCAGTCCAAACAAAGCTCTCTGGGTACGGAGCGCCGAGGACCGTCTCCAGGAATAGCCCGATTCTGGCATCGCTCAAGGCCTTATAAAGCCAGGTACAGAGTCCGGATGCCAGGGATCGAGCTGTCTCTGGGCTCAGACGCCAGAGAGGAGCTGAAATACTGCAGGGTTTCTTTCGTCTCTGCAGCCAAGCCGTGTTTCTCTCCCGCTGCCCTCAAACACTTTGGCAGGAAGCTCTGGGATGGATCAGGACTCATTCGTGACAAAGACGACGAGGCTCGATGTCTTTTGTCGCACTATAGTGGAACATTTCTAATATAGAGAAAGTTATAAATACATACGACTTCACTTCAGCAATCGCTGCAGAATCTCTGGACCTAAATGTCCAGACCAGAGGTGGAACGAGTATTCATGATGATGATCGTTTTCATGTTAAATCTTAAATCTGAAAAGCAACTTGTAGTGGAGTAAAAAGGACAATACACCACCTATGATTAGACTTTTATCATTACTCATTCACAAAAAGTATTTCCTTTCCAAAAAAAACAAACTATTTAACTATTTATTTATTACCAAGTACCAGGCTAGGGCTGCTATTGTTTCATATTTAAATAAAACAGTCAGAATCCACCTTTATTTATCCTGTACTAAGAGAAAAAACATTTTCTCGTGATGTGTTTGTATGTGATGAAATATGCTACAAAGCAGCCTGAAAGTGTAAAGAAAACAGCCTGAAATGATGAGAGCCTCTGGCTTTTATCATGCTTACTGTAGAACGGTTTGTCAGTGAAGCGGTAAATCAAGTTGCAAGTCATTTCAGAAAAAGGCCTTTAACCTCTCAGGCCACAGTGGCCGTATTTCTTTTTAATCACCACAAATAGACTCATCTTCCCACTTCTGATGTCAATGAAAACCTCCCGGAGTAAACTTTGCTATCTTTGTGAGAACTTCTCATCTCATTTCCTGGCTGCGGTCCACAACAGCTCTTCTTACCTGGAGCCGGAAAAGGAGTCTGACTTTGAGTCGAAGGTCAGAGAGACATCAGCGATACGATGGTGAGAAAAGCCGAGACAATGTGTACGAGGTGAAGTCTAATAATGTGGGAGCAGGATGTTTTGGGCAGCCGGGCTTCCTGCTCCACAGATTCAGTATTTCCACCTCTCTCACTCCCCGACTGAGTGTAAATCACCTTCTGAAGGTCCTCTACTAAGTAAAAAAATATGACAACTGGTGCAACTTAAGAAAACAGTTTTGCAGCTCTAGTTTTGTCTATTTTGTTCAACTCACTGGTTCATCATGTGAAAGGCCTCAAACAGACCAGAAACCAACCACAGCTGACAGTAACTGATGGCTAACAAGAGAACCAGGGTTATGCAACGTAACCACATTACAATATCTTACATTCATCTGGAGTTCTGTAAACACTCACACTGGCACATTCACTCTCCGTTTTATGTTGCTTATAAATCATCATCCTGGACCACAATGACAGTAAATTCTGATCAGAACACTTGAAGAGATGCATTTCACACCACGTTTACATTTCCTCACGTTAAAGCCAAACATAAACTCACAGTAGTATCACACTTCACTTCACACCTCACTGCAGAGATATCAAGTGTGCAGCGGCAGATAAACAGCAGCGTGTTTGGACTCCGTATGGATTCCTGCTTTCAGTTCATAATCTAGTGTAGCTAAAATGCCTCTTTTGCTTAATCGCTCAGTTTTGTGGCTGTGATTTTGCATTTTGAATGTATTCCTGTGCCAGCAGGGTGATACAGAGAGTTGGATTTGCAGTGACTGTAAGTGCCAGAACTTGCATTAAGCTGCAGCCTGTTTGTTACACATTCCCAAAACGCTTCCACACGAAACTGTTCTCACAATGAAATCAACAGCATTTATGCTCAACAAAGCCCCTGTGACTCGTCTGCCTGGGCCAAGTTTGCATGTTCCCCCCGCGTGTGCGTGGGTTCTCTCCGGGTACTCCGGCTTCCTCCCACAGTCCAAAAACATGCAGCTCAGGTTTAATTGGTGACTCTAAATGTCCCGTAGGTGTGAGTGAGCGTGTGAATGGTTGTCTGTCTATATGTGTCAGCCCTGCGACAGACTGGCGTCCTGTCCAGGGTGTACCCCGCCTCTCGCCCAATGCAGCTGGGATCGGCTCCAGTCCCTGTGACCCAGGTTAACCGGATAAGCGGTTACAGAAGATGAATGAATGAAAAAGGTTTGATGATTT
>CAFUXE010000242.1:428880-451792 GCA_903364295.1 Serranus cabrilla
AGAATAAAACTATATAAATATTATACCATCAAATATAGTAATTCTTTCTTTAGATTTTTAAGAAATGCTTCCAAATGGGTATTTATAGAAATCTGTGCATTTTCTTTTATTTCTAAATATTGATTAATAATTTTCTAATTGGTTGAATTACAACAAAATAAATGGATGCAAATGAATTTTACTGTAACAATAAATATAACAAATTGTAAGTAAAACCTTTGTATTCTGGGTGCATAACTGGTTAAAAAGTTCAGGTTTTTACGTGTACCCCGAATTAATGCCTTGCACCTGATATTTTAATGCAAGGGGGGACCATAAGAATACAATATTCAGTAGAACATAGAATATTAATGCAGTGTAGAGATTCGCCTTGTATGCTCTGACATTTGGTGACACGAGAAAATGGCATGAAAGGGAGAAAATGGGAAGGAGATGGTGTCATTAGTGAGAAATGGATGTTGAGACGGTGGAGAGAAAGAGAGAGAGCGCGCGCGAGGGAAAGACAGAGAAGAGCGTAAAACTAAAAATATTCTCTGGAAAATCTGCCTCTTATATTCACAGTGTTGAAGTGGCTGCCCTGTCTGAATTTTGACCCTGTTTTGAGAGTCGTGGAAAAGATGATCCGCTGCCAAATAAACACCCTCTTAGGTTTAACAATGTCTGCACCACAGAACACTTTATTCATAAATTTAGCTTCATGATCATAATGTTAAAGAAATACTTAAAGCAAAGGCTGTGACTGCTGTGTTGCAATAGTTATATAGTCTATGTTTTATATATGTTTATACATTTTATATAATGCAAACAGTCAGTGGGACAATTTCCATAAACTTGGAGCAAAATAAATAAAAAAAAAATGTTTTAAAACTTATGTTTGCAAATGCTTCAAAACCAAAGCGCTAATAAAAATACTAAGTAAAAAAAAGTGTTTTTTTGGATTTACTAATAATACTTGTAATTATAATCGATATAATGCATTTATAGTTCATTCTAGATTCTAGAAAGCAAAACTTTTTTGCATGTTTGTTTATAAAAAACTTTTCTTTACACCTTATAATAACAAACATTAGATTGATATATTTCCCAGGTCTAAACTTACACGTGCTGCTCCAGTTTTACAGTAAAACATTGTGATGGCGAGCAGACAGGTGTGAACATTATTATAAATGTAGCTTTCCTCTTGTCATTATTATCTCCTGGACCAGACACAGGACATTCATTATGACGTTATGACTTTGCAAACACAGAACAGAGTGTAAAAGACATTAACGGTGATCAGTGGAACTTTTTTCCTCTTTTTAGAAAATGTATGACGGCAATAAACCCAGAGGTGATTTTTTTTTTTCAATTAATTACTATCTATTTAACCAGAAATGCTGCATTAGCCATCAGGTTGCGATGCCGTGTTGATACCGCAGCCAATGAGAATAGGCTCAACAGAAGAAGGACAATCCGGACTAATGCATGTACCCAGGAGAAAATAATTGAATTTTTATCTATTTTATACTATAATGAATCCTTAGACATTAGCACGGACTGAGCTCTGAGGACTTTGCAGAGCACGGATAATTACTTAGTGGGAGCTTAGTCGATGGGCCAGTCAGAGAGAGGGAGAGAGAGCTTTATTATACTGGGGCTGAAGAGGACACAGTGCTGCTGCAAGCATCTGTTACTGTGGCCACATACATTCATCAGCACAAAACAAGAAACTCTTCGTTATCAGATGAAATCAGTTGGTGCGTTTGTGAGATTGCTCAGGTCTCAGGTGTGAGTGATTATACATTATGAATTTGTAAAAACAATAGTGAAAGTGCACAGCCCCACCAATGCATTTCAATAAACACAACAACTGGTGGAGGGAAGTCAGTGAGCGATCACGTCCTTGTTGTTGCACTTGTTGATGCATTTCGATGATCAAAAGAAACACAAAATACTTCGCACTCATGCATCTGAAAGTGTTTCGTGGTTCTCAGAAATCTATCTGCAAACTTTGACCATGAAATTGACACCATTTGCATGTAAACTTTGCTCTCAAAACACTTTTGTGAGAGGGGCCCCTGGTCGGCTAGAGCAGTGGTTCCTGAGCTAGAGGTCAGGACCCCACAGTGTGACAAGAAGGATCAGAAAAACAAAAAAATTTCCACAACACCAAGCTATGTCTATTTTTTCAGACTTTCCTCTAATATCTGTTTATCTTCTGTAAATAACTGAATAGTTCTTCTTCTTCAGGACTCTTTTTTTAAAACATGGGGGACATGGGTCACCACAAATAGACTCGATATTGTCTTTTTTTGAAGGATCAAGGTTGGGGGGCACCTGCAGGGTGGTCGAATCTGAGAATGCACAGAGTAAAGTTCTGTGTGCACGGCTGGCATTTAAAAACAACAACTCAATATGCAGATGCATGTAAATTAACCACAACAACGTCCTGATAATCCACCTTGTAGTTAAAATAACTGCTCTTGACAGTGGGACAGCAAGAAGACCTACAATATGAACCAATAGTCCCCTCTTTAGTGGCTGAGTTTGTAAGTTTGTGTACTGGATATGAATATCTCTGTATGAAGGGGAAAAAAGTGATATTTTTTCTCTACATTCCACTGAACATGTGGTATGTGTCTTTGTGTGTTCATGTGTGTGGTTGAGTGTTTCTGTTCATGCTTCTCATGCCCGTGTGTGTATATGAGCATGAATGTGTAGGTGTATGTATGTATGTATATCAGTAGGGGTCGGGTCCATTGTTTGCATTAAAAGAAAACTTCACCAGTTAGTTTCACAAACACAACACATGAGCAGAGAGGAAGAAACCGCAGAGCTGAGGGTGTTTTTTTCAAAGAGCGGGGTGGCCATTGCTGCTCAGTCGACCATTGCTTATGAAATCATCACCTAAATCTCCACAGATACACAAGTGTTGTCAATGGACTCATCGGCCTCTCCCCCTGCCCCGCCCCTCGCCCTCTGTTCCTAAAGAAAAGGCCTTGTCCTCGCCTTCCCTCCTCCGAGAATCCGGAGGGGGATTAAGACGAAGGTCCCAAAACGAGGCGGCCAAAGACCAGCGTCCTCATGAAGAGTCTATTTCACACATGAGTGTGCCTCCATCTCATGCTGTTGGCTACTCTTTGAATGGGCAGAAGGAGAAAATGGAGGAGGGGAGGAGGGGGGGACTCCAATTGATCTCTTTAAGCTGCTGGGGCTTACTTAACTCATCCAGGAGCCGGCACTCTGCTGAAGGTATCGCTAAGGCCCCACTTTGCATGAGAAAACCAGGATTAATCCAAATATTTATCCGTGCTGAGAGAGATGTTTTCCCAGTCTTTACATCCCCGAAAGAATTCTGCACATTTCTTCCTTTGAAACTCTCAGATTAATACATTCTCCCCTCCCTGGAGTTTAGTTTGCATTGTAGGTTGAGTTGAATATAGAGGATCCTATGTATAGAGTAAATTATAAATTACCAAATGGCATAAATATTTCACACAGAAAGAAGAATGCGGTCTCCTGCTCCTGGATTGGGCTTCTGGCAGCGCAGAGGCTGAGTGGAAAGTGAAATTGTCTCACTGAGGCGTCATTGAAGGGCTGCGTGTGCGCCGCAGTCGACTTGGCCGCCCGCGTACCTGCAGACAACAACAGCTCCAATTGTGAGACGTGTCTGATGTCAGAGCTGTCACCACGGTTACAGCCGGTAACGACGTCATTTGACAATTCTCTCAGAAGACGTCGAGAAACTCCCGGGACGCTCGTCTCACCACTGCGAGGTGTCCATGGCAACCGCAAGGAAGCCGAGCGTACAGTAATTCAATTGATATCTCAGACTCTGCGTGCATCCAGTCTCCCCATTCAACCCGACTCTTCTCTCTGTGTCTCCATCTGTCTCCCCCTCTCCCCCAGCCTGCCACTCTCAATCACTCCGTCATTACGCCTGTCCTCTTTGCTCCTTTAATTTCATCTGTCAACCTCTCTCTCTCATTCTCTCTCTCATTCCAGCCACTTTCGTGTCTCACACCCTGCAAAAATCTCCAACTAATTAAGTCATTTTTGTCCATCATTAGTCATATTTGCACTGAAATGTCGATCTTTTCACAAATCTCACCAAAAGACCGAAATAAACAATGAAAGCATCAACTAACAAGAATTGTCTGTTTCTCCACAGCCAGATATATCTTCTTCCTCTGTGCCTTTGAGTTCCATTGTTGTTTGAAAACTATTAAAATCACATCAGTGAGCCACCCCGCTGCACTGGGTGACATGTTCCTTCATTATCATGAACTCACACACTCAGTTTATTTGGCTCAATCCCACATATAGTCCTGAAGCTGTGAACAATCACTACCACACAAGCAGCAAAGTGAAGCCAGCGTGGAAATGCCTTAAACCTGTAATATTTCTAATGGCCAGCAGGGTGCCAGTCTTGTTTTCATGATTGTATAGAAATCTATGAGAAAATTACCCTACTACTTACTGGATTTATTACCTCAGTAAACATTTTCCAAATGAGTTTATGGACTCAATCGATAGTTGAAGTTTCTTTAAAAAACAGCATGATGTTCATTTTGTAAATAATGGTCCCATTTAGACTGAAATAGATGATTAAGCAGAGATTGCTGTAGGGCGGGGATACCTTATGATTGACAGGCCACTGTTTTCATTTTAGAACTTGGACCCTTTGTTCTCTTAGTTCATCAAAGATAACTAAAACATTTTTGTAGCTAAAAATGTCTCCTACATTGTTGAGTTGTGCTAAAAGACACTCTTAAGCTATGCTAACCAAGCTATCTAGCTAGCACAATGTGTTCTTGTTCTTCCTACTTAGTGAGGTCCTGTATGTGTTTTTAACCAACACAGTGAGGACATTTTGGCCTATGACTTGGTTTTAAGCTAAGGTTACAATGAGGTTTAGTTTAGGATCAGGCATTTAGTTAAGAGGGAATGAATTTTGACAATGAGGATCCTCACAATCAGAAGTACAGGGATCTATCATGGGACACATTATGATTTGTTGCTGGCTTTGTCATGACGATCAGCACTTCCTTTCCCATACAAGCATCATATTCCCATATAATGTATATTTTACTCCTGTATGAGAAAAGACTGCAGGTGTTTAGCTGTTGTACAGCATGAGTTGGGGTTTAAACAAATGAAACTATATATTTGTGACACATTTTCAAACAGTTACGTCAGGTGGAATGAATGGGCTCGGGGCTTAGTGTCACAGACAGAGCAGGAAATCGGAAAGAAAAGCTGGCTAACACATTAACTTTGTCACTGATATTTCCATCGAGAGTTTGTATTCAGTGGAGAAAACAGCAACTCTGACACCAAATGAGGATTTTGATGGTAACAATGAGTAGCAGCACAACATGACTGTTCCTTCTGTAGTGTATGTAGTGGGTGCAGGTAGCACAGTGTCACTGTTTTTGTTCTGTTTCTCCTTTTCCATGTGTCCAGTTCTGTCTTTTCTGAAAATACTTGTTGACATTTCTAGCTTATTTGTAAATTGCAGTGGACTCTATTTACTTCTCTCTTTCTTTCTCTCAATCTGCCAGCATATACTCACTCTATTACTTTCTTTCTTCATGTCCCTTGTCCTTTCTTTATTCTCACTTTCCTTTTACCTCTGCGTCTTCGATTTTCTCACTCCTGTCACTTCCCATCTCCTCTTCCCGCATGTGCCCTCACCCTGCCTCCTTGGCTTTCGCTTTTTGTCCTCTGTCTCCCTATCTTTCCACCTCCCTTCCTTTCTTCATTACCCTCCCTTCCAACACGTTCTCTGCCTCCCCGTCTGAAGGCCTGTCCTTGGGAACTGTTCAGTGTGTGTAAACTGTTAGCTTGGCTCCAGCAGTATCTCAAGCTCCGCCATAAATCGTGCTGTCAGACAAACAGACTAGCGTTGGGTCAACCCGGTAGCGTAGTTTTCTTTTCTTTCTTTCTTTTTTTTTGCCTTTGTCTTGGAGCTCTTTAGTGAGGGGCGTGGACCGACCCCTGTTCCCCGCCGCTCAGCCTGTGGCGCTGGGTTTTTCGCTGGCCTGATGGTGGGGGGTGAGTGCAGCAGGGAGGGCAGGATTGTAGGGTCTCTGCTGCGGGCCCTCAGACAACTCAAGGCTCCGCTAGGGGAGTCAAACAGAGCTATTGAGGCAGGAGAATAGCCGGGCTGGGCCAGGAGGAGGGCCGGGTCCAGCCCACGCAGCGTGAGACGCCGTATCATGGGAAAGATAAGCAAAGGGGAGCCGTGAGTCGATCCGCCTCTCTCATACACACACTGCAGAGCGCCGCGCTCTCAAAGACAAAGTGGCCCTCTCGACACTTTCTGTCTCCTGCAAACATTCAGATACTGTGTCAACATGAGATGTAGGTTTGACATTTATCAGTACTTAGAGAAACATTCAGCCAGGTTTGATTTACCATCCTGGATATTTCCGTTCTTTAAATCTACTCCAACAAGTGTGTGTGTGAGTGTAAATTATGCTTTTGCCCTGTAATCTGTGACCTATAGTACATTGAAGCTGTCCTCCTGGTCTCTCAGACAATGTTCTCATTAGTTTTTCCGTTGGGTTTTGAGCTTCTTGCAGCACTTTTTCTAAACGCTGGTTGCTGAGATAATCTAAATAATATATAGAAGACAGAAACAACCAGAACTTCCATCAACAACCACTTTATTAGGCACACTTGTTAACTGCTTGTTAATGCAAATATCTAATCAGCCAATCACTCAATACATGTAGACATGAAGACGAGCTGCTGAAGTTCAAACTGAGCATCAGAATGAGGAAGAAAGGTGATTGAAGTGACTTTGTGGTCTGAGTATTTAACAAACTGCTGATCGACAGGGATTTCCACACACAACCATCTCTAGGGTTTACAGAGAATGGTCCGAAAAAGAGAAAATATCCAGTTTACAAAGGCCTTGTTGATGTCAGAGGTCAGAGGAGAATGACCAGTCTGGTTGGAGAACAGTAACTCTAATAACCATCGTTACATCCAAAGATCTGCAGAAGATCATCTCTGAACACACAACACGTCCAACCTTGAAGCAGATGAGCTGCAGCAGCAGAAGACCAAACCAGTTGAGATTATAATCTGCGTAAACTGGAGAAAATCTATGAAAAAAAAGCATTTAGAGCATCATGGAGACAAACTCCAAGAGACACAAAAAACAAAATTTATCAAAGAGTTAAATTCATGAATAAGCAAGAAAAAAAATCCAGCCTGAGACTTTCTTAAATCCTGACTATCGTCCTGATTGTGAGACTCTTTCCTGTGATTCTGATTTGGACAAAGTAGGTGAAGATGCTGATTGAATGATTGTCTTCACCTGTTCTTTCAGTCACTGTTTCAGGGGATTACCATAAATAGATGAGATATAACTTCATGGTCAGTTGCGTTAAATTAACAACGACTGATAAAACATTATAACTCTAATTGAAGTCTGATGTCTTTAGTCTGTTGGTTGGATGCTTTGTACAGTAAAAACACAGACTATACTGTGTGGAGGCTGCAGAGCGGCTGAGAGGCAGTTACAGACAGAATGCAGAACCAATGTTGACAATCAATAACACAAAGATCGTTTTCTCTGGCGTTACCTTTCTTCCTCTGCATGAGTGCTCAGAAACCCATTACTCTGCACACACCTCCGGGCACACACATCCAAACAAAGGGACCCGCCTCCACCAGTAGAGGGCACTTGAGTCACACCTCCTCTGGGTAACATATGCCAACGTATGTACAGATCAGCACACTGCTACAAACGCTTACAATCACCACACCCAAACCACAGGCACATAAAGCAGGCAGGCTGCGAGACGTGTTACACTTACGAGGCTGTAAGGATGAAATTGTTTGTGTTAAAAATATGGTGTTTCTTTTTTAGAAACATACTGTGGAGACATGAAGTGATTTTGTCCAAATTAAAAAATCATAATCCCTGTTTAACTAGCCAGCTGTGTAATCTCTAAATCCTGCTCTAAACTCTGCACTGCAGCCTGTATATAATATGGATGCACTTGTTTGAATTAAGTAATAATTAATAATTTAAATGAAGGTAGATTCTTGCTGTTTCTACAAGTATTCCACTCTGAGTTTCATGAAATATATATATAGCTCATTGCATGCAATAACGAGATTCTGCCAACAACTTTACTTGGCCTGTGGGGGGAAAGAGGTTTATAGGAAAAGACAATAATTATAAAGCAGGACTGAAGAAAAGATGGAAAAATGGTCATTTAAAGAAAATGAGAGAAAAGTAAATATTGCGTTTAAGTTACCATGAAGTCAAAGGCAGCCAAGAAGTATGAGCCATATGGACATTTGGGTTTCTTTTTTTGGAGTATCTTAATTTAGAAAACCCAACATTATGCAGCTGGACAGGTCAGCTTAACATTTTTAGTTAAAAAATATATGAGGAGGAAGAAATGTGAATAAAATACAGCTTAGAGGAATGAGGTCAGGAGAGCCTGATGATGTCTCTCATGGACCATTTAGAAAATGTAGGATTTAACACTAAACTGTTGTTAATATAAGAGTTTTAGAAGATAAGTGTAAAAAAGATTTGAAATACAAATTTGATGCAGTATCTTTGTGTCTTGGTTTTTTCATTTCTTTTGAAAAAAACCCACAATTAATGATTTTATCACATAGAAAACTGGTCACTTAACATGCGCAGTGCAGTAATTTAAGTATGGCATCACGTCTCGTGGCAGACTGACGTCTCACTCTCCGTGTCAGGTCTCTTTCGGTGGGAACGTCTTCATTTCGAGGGAAGCAGAAAGCTGTTACGCAGCAGGCTCATTCACTCCGGCCTCAATAGGACCAGCACAACAATGGGCGTGATCAATGTACGCAGAGCCAACAAAGAACAGATAAGGAGTTTCTCAAGGATCAACAAGCCTGCTTTAGCATCTATATTGCCCTGAGGAACCCCCTTTGAAAACACTGCCTGAATAATCTGATAGACCTCAAGATCAGATCAGCATTCACCAAACTCTTTCTGCTTGTTTTCACTTTCGGCAGTCATCAGACTGTGGCTCTTCAACTCGCCTTCAGCTGATGAGAAACGCTCTGCGAGGCGTTTAAATGGCACAGTGGGTTCTGATGTGAGCTCAAGCTGCAACACATGTGTCACAGATCTGGTATTTTCTGTCAGTATTAACGGGTAAAGTTTATTAGAAACAAATATTTTGCAATTTCAATCTGGCGTACATTGAAATATGTGACAAAATCAGTTCCCGGGTTCTGGAAATTACATGCTCTGTGTATTTAAATATAATCACTGCCATGACAATAAGTAGTAATTTTGGCACCACATCATCCTGGCAGAGCGAACTGTTGCACAGAGGAAAATGAGGCACAACATGGGAGAGACAGCCAAATAGCTGACTTAACTGGTGAGCAGGGAGATGCCTTAATTAAGTCAAAACTGTAAAGCGCGTATCTTAATGAAAACACAGGAGATGCATGCTAAAAATGGACATGAAAGCGTATTGTTACTGTCTACATTTCAGTTATATTCCGACAGGAGCGAACGTGTGAATGTAATCTTAAAAAAGACTCTTGTATTTGTGACTGTGCCATGGCTACACACTGACAATTTACATAGTAAAGTGTCACACTGACACACATGATAAACGTTGTTGTTGCCAGCAGAAAGAGCTTCCACTCTGTCCCTGTCTGCTAAAGGCCAACTTTCCACCACAGGATGTTCAGGGAGATGTTTGTTATGCTGTTTCACTGCCATTCACTCTTTGTCTCTCCTCTCCATTCTGCTGTTGGTACTGTGGTACTACTAATGTGTATTTAAATATATATATTTTTTGTTTTTTTCACAATGATAAGAAATTATACTCTATGTGGCCAGCTAGACACAGAGTACTGCACCCAGCGTCTATTTTAAGAGCAATCTGACTTTTTTTCTGGCTGCTCTGGACGTTTGTAGTTGGAAATCTGTGAACTTTTCAGAGAGACGCTGGTATCGTCACCTTTCAGAGCAAGATCACAACAAAGACCATTTGTGAGAGGAGATCATTGGGCACTGAGTGTTATTGTGAGTGTTGTGGTTTTATTCAAAATGTCCCATATTGTAAAGAAATATGTGATTTCCATGTATTTTTGCAGTTGCAGAGCAGTTGCTACATGAAAACTGTGAAAGTACAGACAACAACTTGTGTTGAGAAACTGTGTCTTTAAACGAGCCGTCAGGACTTCTGTAAGGACGTCAACTATATATATGGATATATACATAGGAAAGTTTTTTTTTCATATTTGTAACATGAAAACAAAACAACTGTGATGCATTTGGTGGTTTGATGATATTCTGAGTGACATAAATCAATCGTCAGTTACTGATTATCTCTCTGTTTCTCTAACTTATAAATTTAATTGCTGAAATTAATCATTTCAGTTACATGAACTGCTGTTTTATGGTGAAACGATTTGCATATTGTTGCTTTAAAGGAATTCTAAGAATGAAATGTAAGTACAGTATGACCTAGATCTTCCTCAAAAACAGATGAGACACATTTGTAACTTTACTACAGAGTGCAGTGGGGAATTGGGGGCTCCAGGGACAGCCGAGGGGCCTCCTACTCTCCTGCTTTAAGCCTCTCTATCTGGGAACCAGGAGACACTAAAGCCTGAGGGGCGTCACATGGAGCTCCTGTGGATCTCAGTGCAGTGATGTCTTATTCAGCGGCTCATCTCTCAACGTGAGACACTCCCAATGTCTTCCTCATGGTGGAAGACAATATAATGAACACTTTAATTTGAATGAATTCTAAAGCCAGAAACCAGATAATTACACCACCAAGTTATCTTTTTATGTAATAAATTGTGTTTCTATGTTGAATAAACCTGCACCAGGACTGAGGCTTTGCACTTCAATTGCAATTGCATGCTATATTTTACAAATGAAGAGCTAATTATAATATTTCTCAAAAGTCATCGAGGTGAACAGCAAAGAGGTCGGAGGAGTCCCCAAATCAAAAGTTTGTGTCAGGTTTTTTTTTTCCAAAATTAGACCCCCTGTATGTAAAGGAATGTCAAGAAATAAAAATAAAAATAATAAAAGAACTGAGAGAAAAAACAGCAGGAAGAACAAATAGATAGGGATACTTTTTCCAGGGGTGGCAGAATTAAAATGACAACATAAAACACTGAATTTAAATAAACAAACCAGAATTCCACAGTAAAAGAGCTGCAGCACAATACAATAAATCACACAGTGCTTCATGTATCCACACAGTATAACACTTATGTGTAGCTACAACAAGCAAAGTGTAAAAGTAAACGGAGTGGAGACTCTCCAGTTTCCCGTCTCTCTTAATTAAACTATCAAATAAATCAAAGTGCCTAAAAAAAATTCTCCTTTTTTAACCTGGCGTTGTTGTCTTTGATAACACAGCCGTGTTGTTGCACCAGTCAGCCTTGGCCAGCGCCGCGCCGCTACAATCCCTGACTTGTCAGCAGACACGTAGGAAAACACAAGTGGAGCCTTGCAAAAGTGCTCTATCAGGCAAACTGTATCCAAACAATTCAGCTGTAATCTGCAGAGCATGTTCCATCAATCAGGCTGTCATGTGGTGATAGAGAGCGAGAGTGTCAGACAACACGAGGCTGAAGATGAACAAAGTACTTCTGACCTACTTCCAGTCAACACACATTCATTTTGAAAGTGCTTTTGACAAAATAGGCTCTTTACAAGGTGACGGACGACATGAATCCAGATTCAAACAAACACGCTATAAATTTTAGGATATGAGGCCAAACCTTGTCAGAGTGTGATGTTAATTGTGTGTGATGTTGAGTGAATGGCTGTGTGTGGGCCTTCGAGGTCAGTTCCCTTCCAACTCTTTTGCTCTCCAAAAATGTTTTTCTTTGTAACCTTGGAGACGTTTCTACTGTTTAAGATTAAATATGGCTCCTCCTGTTCATCAGATAGGCCTATTAGCTGTTATCACAGCTGTGTGTGTTTAACATGTTAAGAAAGATGTAGGAACTCATTCCTCTGCCATCATGATCATCTGAGACAGCCGTATATGACCGTTAACATTTAGAGAGGTCTTTTTTTTTTTAAACCCATGATTATCATTGTACAATGAAACTACTTGGTTATGTTTCGGCACTTGGTTATGGTTAGATAAAAGATCATGCGTCGGGTTAAAATAACTACTTCTGTACATCAATACCTGCATCTACGTAAGTGATAGATCATCATTTTACAACTTAAAATAACACCAAACACTGAACTGTGGTCTCACAGGGGATGTGGACTGCAGTGTCCTGTGTGGAAGTCCTGTGATTGACCCATCCCCGACACCACTGCCTCACTCTCTCCTTTGCTACCATGTGATAATCTGTGCTTCCTGGTTCATAATTATATGGGTTATCTACAAACTTTTGGTAGCAATAACTACCAAAAGAGAATAAAGGTTATAAGGAATAAGGTTTCTGATCATGTTTGATACAAATTTGAAAAGCAGATGATTTTAAGCCTTGAACAGAGTTTTTACTGAGGGCAGAGACAGCGTGGCGGGAGGCTGGGCGAGGCAGACACAGAGCTCAGGCTGGAGCTCTGTATATGTGCTGCAGGAGTTGATAAGTTGATGAGTCTCAGGTGTGCAGGTTAATCAGCAGCTGGAGTGGAGACAGAGAATGCTGTCTCCACAAAAAAACAGAAACAGAGGACAAACAGAGGACACAATAAATACACACATGGAGGGGGAAAAGCATCCACACCATGATAACATGAGCTGATTTAATTTAATCCTGATTTTCCCATTTTAATGAATTCAGTTTGGTTTGATTTTAGAGTGAAACGTTTTCAGATTTTTATGCAGTATTACATGATCACGATGTCAAAGCCCCAAACTCTGATGTGTATTCTGTTGACATGAATAATTAAAACCTTGGCTGCACTCAATCTGTATGGACAGAGTATTAAACTTGTTCTCTGTTAAGGTAATTTAATTACACTGTTTACACAGCCTGCTTACAAATTTGTTCCATTAATTATTGGATTTACATTGTTTAAAGCCGGACCCCCTCGCCCCGCCGCATAACATGTCACCGTCAGAGTTTCCCTGCTGTCTTCACTGTCAAACCCTCTTTGTCGCGTCGCTACCAAGGCTTCAAAAAAAGCTTGTTTGGGGTTCATTTATGCTTTAACTTGAGGCTATTTTCCCTGAAATTCTGCAAAACAGTGTGTTAAGCTATTTAAAAGATATACATCCAATATTTATATAGATACATGGATGTTTGTTCCAAAAATGCTAATTTTCCTCCAGAAAATAACCAAATAAGAAGTTTATTTGTTGTTTTAGTGCTAGAGAGAACAATGAAATGCAACATTAGTAATAACTGGTGACATTTCAGATTAATGGTCAGTACATTTCACTGTATAAAACAACACACAGCTTCCCAGTGGTGACACACACTAATCCACTGAAAATATAATGAAACTTCTCCAGCAGATCTCTGTCAAATCCAACGAAAGGGGTTCACTCATTCAAAAGGATGGATCCCCTTTATGTTGTGATCCAGCAGTTGAGTGAATGGGGTTTGCTGATCAGTGTGCTGTGATCCTGGGGGGCTCGACGCTTTGGGGGTCAGGGAGTGAAAGGGACAGTTGTCTCATTGTGTTTGTATCTGTTGGACAGCCAAATCCCCAAACACTGAGAGGTTGCAGATGCAGCACGTTGAGGAACGTTCCCTCGTCATCCCCGGATTAACCCCCACATACAAATCAGAGGTTATCTGCTCAGAGTAAAGAGCAGGGATGGTGACGCACACACACACACACACACACACACACATATATATATCTACTCGGGGTGTAAGCAGTTCTGTGACTGACCCCGCTCCCCCCCACATGCACACACAGTTCTCGGGCTACAGTGTGTGAACACCCCACAGCTCATCCATCACTGTCAGCTGAGAGCGCTGTGACGTCACTGATAACTCTCTGATTGATCTGAAGCCTGCAGAGGATCAAACGCTGAACTGTAACCTGGGTTAGAAACAGCAGGTATGCATTAATGTCGTTTTTTTTAGGCACTACTGAGTGGCAAAAGGCCTCGAACTCAGGTGGCATCGAGAGGGAACGGCTGAGATAAAATAAAGAGAGCAAACATCAGACCCATGTTTATAGACTTGTCTCCCTTTTTATGATCTTTTACTATTTTTTTATCTATTTATTTAAATTGTCTTTTTATTAGGAAAAGCACAGTTTTTGATTACATAACAGACTTCCTTGCTGATCTTAGGTAATCTTTTACTTTATTGTCTATGTCTATTGTCTATATTGCTTCTACCTAGTTATTTGCATATTTGTGTATATCAGATTTATTCTTTTTTTAAATAGTTTTTCCTCGATAAATATCACTTGTTCAGTTTTCACCCTGATTCAGCAGCACTATTACTCAGCCTTTTGTTGTTACATTGAATTTTCTCTTCTGCCTTTCACTGGTTTTGTCTGTCAAAGAACTTGGTAATCACTGTTTTTAAAGGTGCTATAAGAATAAAGTTATTACTAGTATTACTACTATTATTGTCAGTGAAGTGCACTGTCCATGACATATCTGATGCCACTGTAAATTGCAACTGAATTATCAAAGTGCATTAAGTCATTAAAGATATGCAGATGCCTTTTTTCCTCAATGTGACCACACATCGAAGAATGTTTGTCACTGAGAAGAAAGTGACCAAAAATCACAAGTTTAAAATGTGTCTCAAAAGTAGATAGACCATTTCTGTCATCATGTTGAAAGTTGAAGGAGAAGTTTTTAGCTCACTGCCTTGTTGACAGAGGCGTGAAGAGAGAAAAATCCAAATCTCCGGACTGAAGTGGATCCTGAGTGGACCTGAAGAGACCTCTACAAGTGATAAGACGCATCTGTCAATCAAGACAAACATTTAGGAATTCACGTCTTATCTTTCAATATACCACCAAGATGCACATTAGAGGAGCTGGAGGAGCGATGATAGTTATGGATTTGCTCTCAGGTTTCTGTATTTACACGGATTCACAACATCGCTGCAGGCTGTTCCATCGACATCTATTTACATTAAATGTTGTGAAGCCTTTGATGCTCTGTGAGTCACCACCTCTGCTGCCATAAATAAACCAACCGACAGAATATTCTGGACCGCGTATGAAGCTGTCCACCTCTGAAGCATCGTATGTAATCCTTTAAAAAACAGATGCAGGCCACAGGCAAGAGATGCAGTGAATATCACAAAGTATTTTAGAAGGAAAAGCTAAACCTCTATGTGCATCTTTATCTGTTCTACCAATGCAATGCAGAAGAAACTGTCACTACAGTACTTTTGCAGGCTGCTGCCAGATAATTAACACTGAAAAGTTGAGCATTTTAGTCTGTTGATGCCAGTCTAGGTTCTATTGAGTCTTAATATCCAAACAGTCCAGAGCCGCAGACTCCTAGCCTGGCTGCAGCCGAACTGTAGCCCCGCCTACAACATTTTTCTGCGGGCAGTTTGGTCTGGCACTGCTCCATTGAGGAGCTTCTATGCGATGTATCAAAAAAACATGACCAATGAAATTGTCAGGGCGGGCTTTACACGATGACGGACAGATGAGCGACAGTCACGTGACTAAAGAGCGATTGGGTTTGTGTACAGCGAACAAGGCGTCACATCTTACGCTGCTCAGATTGGTTGTCGATCTATTCAATAGAGCGAAGAGGCAGTTTATTTCCTGGTTCGGTTGCCCCATAATCACAGCCCAATGGATCAGTTTCAGACTCACATTCTGAACAGAATTGAGTCTGACGTCGTCAGGCTAGCAGACTCCGTCTTTAAAGGTTCTTTATGAACTTCTGTGTCCGCTGTGATCCACATTCTGCAGAGACTTGGTATGTCGAGGACAGCAGCTACCTGAGCCCCTCAGGCGTATCATGCTGGATGGATGTAATGGCTCATTGTCAGAGCCGGTGTAATTCAGGTAATACACCACATCGGGCCTTTGTGTCAGACTCTGACACCGCGTTGGAAATGTCTTTAATTCTTGTAGTTTAAGTGGAAGCTCTCTCTCTCTTCCCCCAATTATGATTCCCTGCCACTCCGTTCCCCTGACAGCTACCCAATTATATATTTTTTAAAACCCTTTTCAGCAAACTCATCTCTCGCCTCGTCTGAAACCCCCTTACTCCGGAGTGCAATAAGCCACAGAGTTTTCCACGGCTGCAGAGGCGCGAGGTTAATCAAAATAAGCCTCCACATGCCAACGCTGACCCGGAGCTCTATTAATAGTAACACCTCGATCCTAAGTGATGCTGCTGATTGTTGGTGGGGAAATTGAGGGCGAATGCTCGTTTGCTAGAATTCCCTAAAGTCTCCCACTACCCCGTTCTCCCAGAGAGAGTAAAATGAATTAGAGCCTGTTTTCATCCCTGCTTGCTTTCTTTAATTCAGAAACCAATTACTTCAGATTTTCCACTTCAGGAGAGAGACTGTGAGCAGCAGAGATAGAAAAAAATGGGATGAGAGACAGACAGAGAGGCGAGAAAAAGCACAAAGACAATCCTTCTTGGACTTAGTTTCATATGGAGATGCCAGTGAGGAAAAAAAAAAATCTCTCTGCACTTCTATTCCCTCGCTTCATGTCCTCTGCACCCTGGATGACAAAATTGCATGATTAAATATCTTCCAAGAAAACACTGCACCCACCGTGCAGCAATAACTTTATCCAAAATAAATTCATCCCTGATTGAACGTGGCATACTTATTGTGTTTCCATTAAAAATGCATATGTTATCCTACCATCTAGAGCTGTTTCGGTTGAGCTGGCACTCTTTTACGCCAATTGAGAATACATTTCACCGGTGCTGAGATGATTTCACTGGAATGGGGTTGCTTACACTCAGCAGCAGCAGTGTTTTGTGATTCTGTATCTGCAAAATAGGCAAAAAAAAAAAAAGGATGTTACATTATGTATGAAGGCAGTAGTGGATAGACATCTAACATTACTCCGCAATGAAATATCCTTTCAGGCTTCCGCCCCTCTCTGACCCTGTGATCTACAGTAGGAAACCCCAAACTCTTTATCTCTTCTCTGCTCTCATCCTCCTCCTCCTCCTCCTCCTCTCCACAGCTGGAAATGAGCAGTGAGACGTTTCACTGAGGCAGCTACTACTGCCGCTGCTTTGGTTCAAATTTGCCTAAGAGCACTTGACGAGGAAATTACACAAGAACAAGGAAGCTGCAGATCACTGGAGTCACTCAGGTGTTCGGTGTGATGCAGAGAGAGCAGATTGGATTCATACACAGAATACTGAACCTTGGAGTTTTCACAGGAGGAGATGAACTCCACTTGTTCTCCGTGATGGCAGATTCAGATACGATAACCTGTTTCGGTTATTTGACGACATGATTATTCCAGGCTGTTCTCATTCACTGTTTATATCTACTTCAATTCTCATATAACCCAGGTGATGGTGAACCAGGGCGAGCAGGGCTGCGACAAATAAGGAAGTCAGGCGACATTGTATAAAGAGCGACAAAGACCGCACAGGGAAAAGGTCCAGACTTTTACCCAGGAAATCGCTGCTTGTGTCCCGTGTTATATAGCTTTTACGTAATAAACATAGTTATTTTAACCAAAACAACAATCTATCCCGAACCTAAAAAAAGAAGTTTTGTCGTTGGTGTTTTCTGAATTTATCAAATAGGATTATTAGAAACATCTGATTCCAATCAGGTCTATTATGTAAAAATGTAATCACAATAAACAACAATGGTTGTTAAAATAGTGCCAAAATTATTATTGTTATTACGATATTGTCGTTTAATTATTGTAAGGGTGGATTAGCCGAAATGATATTTGACAGGATTCAGTGCGGCTTAAAATTCTACATTTATATAATATTCTAAAATGTGGGTTATTTAATATCATAATTAGAAATGTGCATAAAAATACATTCAAATAATGCTGGAATGATGAACAGCTCTACCTCTGACCATGCTGTGATTTTAATTATGGGATTACTGCAGCTTCTATTACATCAAATTTGACAATTTTGCCTGAAATTTAGAGTTTCAAGGACCAAACACTTTATTTGGAATCAAAGTTAAAAAAAAATTTGACTGCACATGATGGAAACAGTTTTATAATGCACAAAGAAAAGTCTGTTATAGCACCTTCTTCACTCTGTTATCCTGCAGCTTTGTTGTGTCCAATCAGGAAAGTGTAAATCAATGAGACTGCCTTGCCAGTCAGAGGCTAATGAAGTCTAAATGTCACATTTTATACTCGAGGAATGCAGTTAATTACAAATGAAGTTCTCTGGAGATGTTAGTGTGATTAATAGACGAGACAGATGGATATACGGATACAGTAGATTGATATGGTGTACTGTGTGTCATTCTATCTCTCATTCTTCCTGTTTTCATTTATTGGAGGCTGAGCTGAGCAGCTGTGGAGGAGGCCCTTCAGTGCCAGCCTCATATTAGGACTCATTCCCAGAAACTGAGACCTAATGTACAGCTGGCGGTGAGGCGGCGTTGTTCTGCAGATAATTGGATATTGTTCTATTGTCGGTGATTGTGAGGGGAATGGAGCGATTTCACAGACCAAGCCCGTCCCTCAACTAACATACCTCACTGAGGATCTCCCCATAAGACAGCGACATGACGATCGCATGTCAGCTGTGGCCAAAGTGACAATTCTCACTGTAGATAGTATTTTGAACCCCAAACATGTTGGAATCCATTAAACCTTTTTCTTCCACTTATTAGGTGGCACATATTCCAGACGTCCCTCTTCCCAGCAACCTTTTCCAGCTCTTCCTGGTGGACCCTGGGGCGTGTGCTCTGGGTTTTCCTCAGGGCCTCTTAACCCCTATTGGTAAGCACCAAGGAGGTTTCCCCATCACATGACCCAACCACCTCAACTGCCTCATTTTAACTCAAATGAGCAGCAGCTCCCTCACCATATCTCTAAGGCTGGAAGAACTTGAGAATCGACAGCCATGTGGCTCCAAACGGCTCCTTGAAGCTGCATGTTTAGTGTAATATTTAACATATTCGCCAATTAACACACTTAACAGTAAACCCATCACAATTGCTGTTTTGAACAAGTAGTTAATGCTGTAAAACGTCATATTTAACCATCAAAAGAACTTTGTTTGTAGTTAGGCGGGTGATCCCACTCACATTATGGGTGAATGCTCCTCTCCAGTGCATTACTTTTTGTTACAAATCACAGGAACTGATTTAAAACAGCCTACAAACTTTGCACAAAAACTTCATTTTTGACCTGATGGCGGCGCTACAGAAAAAGTCCGAAATTCACAGAAGTTTTTACAATTTAACCTGAAGGGAACAAGAATATTTAACCAAATCTTGTCCCAGTAGGTACATGATGAGATATTTTACATGAAAAGTAAAAAAACTCGGCCTGCTGGTTGAGCTAGAGGAAACAAAACATCTCTTAGACTCAATTTATATCCATAAGGAAATTATTGATAATCCATCTAACAATTGTTGATACTACAGTGTGGACAAAAGTGATGGGCCGATGAACGTACCCACATTTCCATCACTGAGCGACGCCAGGAGACAAACTTGGGCTGCTCACAGTTTGAAGTTGCAATTTTGTCTGACCAGAAAGTATTTCTTTGAGTTTACTCTGGGCCAAAGACTTTCAAGTCTAAACAGAAAAGCTGAATATTCAGGCGGAAAAATCTATGAATTTATTGTTTAGAGTGGCGGCTTTGAGTCCAACTGATAAAAGGACATTCCAGAAAACTCAATCCAGACCCTTTGCTGGCCTCCAAGGTGGTGGGTTTAGGCTGCTTCAGTAAATCAGGACTATGACCACAGATAGGAGGGTGTAAGGTCAGTGATCCCTGCCCCTGGATCTTTCGGCATTCCTAAAGCCTGATGCTCTTTGCTACACTGAGAGGGATCCGGGCAGAGCGGCTGAACTCAGTAAAGCCCGGTGTTTGAGGTAAACCGGCTCCAGAAGAAGTGGATAAAAGAGCATATTTTAAGGCCAGTTAGGCAGGCTAAAGTGGGCCAGGCCATTAGAGAGTAAAGATGTTTTATGAGCAGCTGTGGAATCACATACTTGAACACAAGAGACGGATGGAGACGCTCAAGTAAATGAATCCTGACGATCGATGCAATTTTGATAAGGTTTCCTATTTAAATTCATACTGTCGTCGGGAGCTTAACATGCTCAGCGAGCTTCATGATGTAACATATCTCAGTGAAAACAGGCAATTCTGCAGAAACGATATTTGATAGGAAATTTCTGATATATTACTTCATCTGCCAAACGTAGGTTCAGTAAGTCAAAGTGGGTCAGGTCATTGGGGAATGAAAATCTTTTCAGAGGCATCTGGAGGAAGAGAGAGAGAGAGTTTACTATGAATCTCATCTATATGGATTTAAAATGTGACACCAAGTGGATCGTTTTTAAAGGAAAGGGCTGCTGAGCAAGCTTTTTTCCCCGCTTAGCATTTATATAACAACACATGTAGAGTGTCTGGGTGGTGCATACCATGTAAATGCATGTGGTTTTAAAATCCAGTCCAGGACTTTTTCTTATAGAAAGCAACATACAAGTCGAAAATGCCCGTGTCAGCCTCTTAGTGGGAATTATAAGTACAACTCGTTTTTTTACAGGCTCAAATATTTCCACATTGGCCTCATGAATCCTGGAAGTATGTCCACCCCAGCAGCAAATCCACAAACTGTATGATTATCATTATAAATTCCAGCTAGTTAACGTGAATGCTTCCAAGTCGTAGCAACAAAGTTGCACTCATGTCGTCCCATCCTTCATATATGACACGAATGTAACCACATAAATATCATCATATCGTCATATCTGAGTGTTCAGTTCAATGGCGCTGGGAAGTTTCTCTGTCATATGAAGTCTCTTCTTTACAGAAATGCCCACTTTTTTGCACATCACTTATAATTTTTGGGCAAAAAATCCAGTAGAAATGTTTTATATTGTCATATCATATTTGAATATTTCTGCATATTGGGGTCCCGAAACAGTTGGAATTGCATAAACTGGGTATAAAAGTTAAAGTGACACTCTCATAATTCAGTGAGATTAATTTTATTCATGTGTGATGATGATCGTCCTCATAGCAGCTTTTCAAACCTTTCCTCACTGTTTAAAATAACCACCAGAGACTTTCCAAGAATGGATGGCTTTCCTATACTGACAATAAGGAGGGTTTCTGAACAGTTTCCTGAAGAGAAGTAATCGGCAATCACAAGCTGAAAATGTAATTCCTGGGGCGTATTTTTGGTACCCTTAAAATTGTTGGCCCAGTCCGCCCCAGCCCTTCCATTTAAAGGGCTGAGAGCCACTACTGGTCCAGTTCTAATATCCCCAAAACAAATGCCAGCAAACTACATCTTCAAATCTAAATTTGAGACAGCTGAGACACGTAGCAGATTGTAGATGAAAGAAGCTTGTCCGACACAGAAAGGTTCGATTAATGAAGCGTTTTTCAACCTGCAGGAAAACCCAGTAAATCTGATCTTAAAGCCGTCACCACACACGCAACACTCATGTGCTGTGTGACGAAATGCATGTTTAATTACAGTTCTGTGTTCAGCCTTCAGATAAAGCAGGACATGTTTTTCTGTTGAAAACAGTTTCCTTGAAGATGGATACTTGAGTACAAGCAGGTCTCTTGTCACACCATTGTAGAATTGCAATAATTAGAGAAAGTACACTGTAATTAAGATAAGTAAAACATTCCTTCATGTTACTTGGCAAACATGCGACGACAACTTCCCCTGGTGAGGCGGGTCGTGTTTTTCATCAGAATGTTGTGTTGGACGTCCAAGTGACAACTCCGGGAATGCTGCAGCCACAGACCCACAAACAATGCTGAGACGATAAATAAATGAAATAGCTCTGAAACCACAAGAGGCCCAGAGGTCCGTTTGGGTGAGTTTATCCCTGCAGTCTAAAGCCTGAGGAAGTTAATTGAAGCAATATAAATGTGTTGGACTACCGCAAACTGACCTGGAATGCAAAGTAATTGTAGTTTACAGTTGGGACTTCATGCAGACGTGCAACGATGTGCGAGTCAGAAGGATTCTTGGCAGACTGAGAGCGCAGTTCCACTTTCAGGGAAACTAGACAGCTGTAATTGTCTCCCAATAACTCAAAGTATTTCCAAATGTATTGTGTTTGCATAAATGATGGGTTTTATGAATTCAGCAAACAATTCTGATCATCCAGTGGTGGGACGGAGCATGCCATGTCACAGAGAGGGATATCATGTTAAATAAAGATTGAAATTCAGTGCTTCCCACTGCAAAGCTTAGCTGCGACTCCCAAATGTATTTCCTCACACAATAAAGCCAATAAGCTAAGGCTCATAATTTACATTTTCTGGGGAAATATGAAGTAAACTTCCTCCCAGATTTTGAGCATCTTCCTCCTTGAGGCCAACAGCAATCAATTACTGTCACACTTTATTAGAAATGATCACATTTTGTATCCAAACCTCTTTGAGTTTCTGCAGCAGTGTTTCCTCTGCCGGCTCTTTTATCTTTCCCCTTTCTTCCAGTTTTACGGTCTAGCCTTTTGTATCAAAACCACCAGTCAGGACTTTGGACGAGCGGCTTGCTACCGTACATCCTTTCTGCCTGAAGACAAAAGGGGAATCACAGTCTAAAAATAGACGGGACCATTTTAGGACGCCTTTGATGGGCCAATGCTGCAGAAGGAAACAACTAATCCTCATAACTAATGTCCAGAGTGAAGAGGAAGATTGTTTTGGACCATCATCAGAGCGGAGCCCCTCCAAACCCCAAGAAGAGAAAGAGGAATATAGAGAGAAAGAGAGAGAGGATCCAGCCATGTGCGCTCCATATGCTTCACACAGTGAGCGCGGACTCTGGATTTCCGCTGTGATGCTTCAAACAGGCC
>CAFUXE010000242.1:461961-494383 GCA_903364295.1 Serranus cabrilla
ATGATTCATCCTTTATTCACTTTAATAAAGAGACACTGGCATACAGTACGTGTTATTTTTTAAATTGAGCTCATCTGGATGTGATGAGTAACTTAAACTGTTGCTGATAAGGAATCGATCCCTCGTAGGCTGACTGGTCTGCTCTTTTTTAAATGTAATGCTGCCTTGTGAGGTTGTTTTGCTATTTGACCTATAAACGATAGAAACAAGTACATCACTCTGCAGAATAGAGTGTGCTGTGTTTTATTATATTGTATCATACTGTGATGGTTGGTTTGATACTTATATGCAGGTTTGATGTGGTCATTAAGTGATTAATAAATGAATGTTTCTTTGCAAAAAGAGTCACACCCCCCATGGATAAAAAAAACATTGAGCTCCCCCAAAATCTGTGATATACAGTAGTTCACACACTGCAACTGGGCATTTCTTGTGTACTTGCATAATCCACATACTATGCTGTTTGAACACACTACTTACTCAGTTTTACATCATAGGATAGGAGTATGATTTGAACATTTCCACTGTTCGACAGACAGGTGACAGTAAGAAGCCAAGAAAGGTGCAAACAAAAGTTTCCATCCAGATTCAGATGTACAAAAACTCCACTCAGGCGCAGAAAAAGAGAAATTATTCTGGTCTCCATGCCAGGAGAAAAAGTGTTAAACTTGTCTTTAAGCTGTTTTTTGTTAGGTTTACTTTGTCTTTAGTTGATTTTTGGCAAACTCTGGATATTTCCGTGGAGGCGCGCCAGGAGAAGATGGGGTTAAACACCGGCTCACTTATGTTTAAATCAGTCTTTCTTGGATGAATATGTAATTGCTTGTGTGGAGCTGCAGCGTGATGGTCCGTCTCTGCGGCTGAAGCAGAGGTGGGAGAGAGAGAGAGAGACTCCACCAACGCTCTCATCTGATGGGAGTTCAGCTCGCTTTCATCACGATGAATCATGCATTTATCACGTCCCTGCAGCTGGGAACAGATACTGAGGAAACATGATGGGAGTGTTACAGTAAATTCTCAACACTTGTGCGCTTCTGCATCTCAAAGAGTTAGCTGGTGCTTTTAAGCCACGGTGATTTAACGTGAGTGCAACTGTTCACTAATCCCAAAATCTTCAGCAACATCAGAAGCAGCTATCACCAACTATCAGCGTTTCGCCATTTACAATGGAGATCGTCTGCAGTGTGGCGCGCTGAGATCAAAACCGAATGACGTCACCGTGTCAGTGGATAAAAGCACACGCAATGTTACTTTACACGCCTAATGAGGCAGCCATATCAACTGTGAAAGAGCCTAGCTAATTATCATCCCTTGTGGATTGTTGTCAGTGCAGAGTTTGGCTTGAGAGCACGGTGCCCATCCGCATGCATAAATCATCAGAACATGGTTACAGGCACTTAGATTAATAGAGGTTAATACGGGTGGGTGCTGGGACTTCCAGGAGATGGGTGGCAGGCTCTTATATGGTAGATGGAGAAAGAGAGAGAGTGCAGCGCTGTATCAGCTGTGTGAGTGTGTGATGTGAAGAAAATGAAAACTTGACATAAGCTTCCAGAACTCAGCTTTTAATGGTATTTCTGCTTCAGTGGACGACAGAGTCAAGAGAGACAGGAATCACAGAGGAAACGCAGGGAGTGTGTGATGTGGGCCAAACATCAAACTTACAGCAGCTCAGCACCCACTTTTAAAGACAGAACACATTCATTGTAGATGTCCTTACTCTCTTTGGTGTATGAAAAGAATAAATAATTGGGATAGATTCTGTTTTTGTGGCTCTTTGGTTTGCAGATTGGGGTATTGGGCTCTGTAGAAGTGGGGGATCTCTATGACGGGCAGCAAAGTTGAAATAAATAACCTGTGGCCTGGGAGAATGGAAGATGTTGGCATTGTAAGCAATCACACCTGACGTCTGTCATATTCTTATTGCAAATACATGTAGATTCATTCATTATTCTTAACCGCTTATCCGAAATCAGCCAATCCCAGCTGACATTGGCCGGGGTACACCCTGGACAGGACGCTAGACTATCACAGTGCAGACATATATGTAAATTTCAGCTTATTATTCCTATGAAATACTCTGGTAAGATGCACCTCCTGCACTCATGCATATCACAAGTACATTTTAAGATGTTGTCTGGCTGATCCAGTTCAGAGTCAGAATCAGAATCAGCTTTATTGGCCAGGTATGTGTGCACATACTAGGGGGAAAAAAATACACACAAAAAACACAAACATACAAGTATTAAATATTAAAAATAGTAAAGAAGACATAAGAACAGGAAAACTATTAACAAGCTGCATCTGATGGGACTATGTAAGAGAACTATACTGACAGGTTAAACAAACAAAAACACACTTTTTTAGTGCAGCTGTTGGTTGGAAGCTGGATGTGAAATGTGTCTTACTGGTTTTCTGACTTTCTGAATCCAGACAATTTAGAAAATATTATAGCAAACCCTCTCCAATCACCTCAGTGACCTGGCGGTGGGTCGAACCCTTCGCTACCTACATGGTACATCATTCAACAGCGGTCAGTGAAAGCCTTTCTCAGTACTCACAATAACTTTTCATTTTAGAGTTATTAGCATCAAGTGTAAACATCTTGCAGGTGTGCCGCTGCTGTTAATAACAACGTGGGGGATTTTGATGAAAGTCTGGAAGGAGAAAGCTCACACAGCTGGCACTTTCTGTAAAAGTTGCCCTCATCTTGGAAGGTTGAATTCTAAAACACTATTTAGCTAAAAGTGTCACCTGATGCTGACAATCTTACACTGAAGACATAGATGATTATACCATATGCACTGAGATGTGTTCCACCTTGATATTGCCAGAATCTCTAATAGTGAGTCTTGTCTTCATGCCAGCAATCATTTTGTCAGAGAAGATGATGGATCTGTCAGTTTGAAACGAACCTCTTAGATTCCTTATTTTTTTGTTTCCTCCCTTGTGTTTGAGCTTACAGTAGATATAGTGGAGGGGTGAGTCGGGGTGAGGGTGGGCCCCAGCAGCGGCAGCGCTGAGGGACATGAGGTGAAATGGAACCCACGCACTGAAAAGAGACGAGAGCCCCGAGGCGCACAGTGGACTTTTTCTCGTCCCATCACACCTGTTTACAAGAGGAAGCGGTGATGTCACCCACTTCACACTTGGGGACAATGGTGGCTGAAAGAAAGCAACAGGTCGCAAGGGGCGGTGGGAGGAGGGGAGGGAGGGGTGGTCGAGGGGCCTGAAGAAGCTCTCCGTTTTATTTACCATGGATACTATGTTTTGGCCCCTTCGGCTTGAGCACAATAACACTTGCGGGTTCAAGTTCCTGCCGTCCCCCTATTCTCTGTCTCCTTCCTTTAATTCTGTACCAGCCTCTCTCTCATACATCATATGGCTGGGGCTCAAAGACATGAATTTCCCATCTATTGAGACTTCTCTATAATTACCTTGAGAGGAGGAGGAGGAGGGGGGAGGATAAAATGGGGAAGTGAAGAGAGGGGGGCACATATTAAAAGTGCCTGAAAAAGAAATACTCTGCATTCTTCTATCACTCTTCACAAATGCAATAAAAGAATGAAGAGGAGGGAGGGAGGGGATGTTGGGTATGAGGGTACATAAAAATGGGGTGCGTTCCAGGAGAGTCGGTCCCCGGAGGGAATCTGAATAAATTAATCACAGCGATTGGCTTTCTTTTTTTTTTTTCTCGCCTCCCTTCCTCTGGCAGGACGCTGTCATCTAATTGGGCCCTGCCTCCGTGCAGGGCTCCGATTGGCCGAGAGGGAATGTGAGAACCTGAAGACCTCGGCCAACGAGGCTGACAGGGGCTCAAAGGGCAGCTTCTCTCCCCGACTTGAATGGAGAGGAGCTGGGGAGGAAGGGGGAGGCAGGAGGGGGGACACTATTATACAGCTACTAATGGAGCGGCGGATTTGGAGTGGGATAATTAAAACCAATGGAGGTGGGGGAAGTGTGAGGGGAGTGTGTATGTGTGTGTGTGTTTTCACATGTGCATGTTCACATGTTTGTAAGAGAGGAAGAAAGAGCGAGAGGCCATGAGAGGCAAAGTAGTGAGAAGAGAGAGAGAGGGAGAGTGAACCCCACCAACAAAAGCTGGGATGTGTCCCCCCCGCCTGCTGTGGGCTCCCAATAGCCAGACATCTGCCTCATTATAGCCTGCACTTCACTGCATGCTGCCCATTGTCCGCAGCCATTCTGTTTGTGCACACCATTCTGAGGCCGGCAGAAATAGCTGCACAGCCACAATGTCTCCTAACACAGAGTGAGTGGTGGCCCGGAGGAAGTGTTTTGTTTTGAAAAACCTGCCTTGAAATCGGCCATTGCTGAGGAGAGACAGTGATACCTGGGAGGCAAAGTGGGGAAATCACACAGCTTGTTCGAGACTTTTTTCACTCTAATTCATGCTCCCTTCACAGTCGGGGAAGAGGTCCCAACTGAATCCACAGGTTTCATTCGCACCACAAACATGCGAGGTGAAGACAGAAAGTATCTAATGAGTGAAATCACCTGCTGTAGTGAGGTGAATCTGCACTCAGAGGCATGTTTACGGACATTAGGTTGCAGCAAACACGAGTTTAAAGAGTGAATGGGAATCAATGTTCCTCCCTGGAGAGTTACCCTTTAGAGAGTTTGACCATGAATCACGGAGAAAGGCACTTAACTCGCCCAAGACTTGTCAACAGAAGATCAGCGTTGTTTTATTTCACGCAGTAAATCAATTTTAAAACCATTTTCTTTTCTGTTGTGAGCCTTTTGTACCTATATGTTATTTTCTTTACCCCAGTGATAAAAGAATCCAATATCCACTGAAGCTGAAACACACTCATGGTCAAAGCGAACAGGTGCTTTCTCTTACTTTCCCTAATTACACCTCTTCACAGGACGGAGCGGCCGTGTGCAGAATGTGTGCTCAGTTTGGTTTCACCTGTTACTGTGGGACAACTTGCACCTTTAGGGTTATTTTACAACTTTTCCCCAGCAGGCATTTTAATTCGTCACACAAATGATTAATAATAAAAACTTAGATAAGATATTTAAAAACTTTATTTAGCAAGGTTTAAGTCTCGTCTTAAAAAAGGTTCAAATATTATTAAAGAATTAAAACTTTTTAAGTATAAAGAAAACATTTTACGATTATAATGCAAAAACAGTTTCAGTGAAAATTGACCAAACTGATTTTTTGTGATCATCATCTCTGATCATTTCTGGCCCTTGAAAACATCATTACAAAAAAAAGGAGGCAGCATATTCAAAAGTGTGGACTGATATCTGTACAATATTGTGAGATCACTGGCTGTACTTATTTAACTTTTCTACAAAGAAGGAACCAACCAAAGGAGATAATTATATATAAAAGTCAAACAGCATACAAAGATGACCATTTAGCATACAGACCACAGTATTAAAACATAAAGCACATGTTTTCATGGTACTGGGCAGCTGCATTTATAAAGAGCAGACAATAAAGATGTTGATGAGTTCCTTTAACTTCTCCCTGATGGCCGACTGTCTAATGATCAAATCAAAATGGTACAGAGCCATCCTTCATTTTGAGTATGTTTTTCATGTCCAAATGTTCGCTGTTAAAAGATCAGTTGGTGTGCTCAGGTAATCCCCAGCCTAGCTATGCCTGACATTAACCTGTCTAATCCGCCAGATTTACTGAAAGCACCTGTGTGAGCGAAGGTCTTTGAAGGTGTCAGCTATCTCTCCAACAGGGATTCATGACCTTTCTGTTAATGTAAAACAGACCTATTTGCAATATCTTGCCACTGAATTTCCACTAGAACTAGTCGACCTTAAAGCATGCTCTCCAATTTTACAAATCAGCCAAATCATTGACTCTTGACTCACTTTTACAAGACAGTCAAATAACATTAAGGCTCAGTCTTCACCAGCAAGCTTAACAGGGGGTTTAGTTTAACTGTATCATTTGGGTCACAATGATGGGGAAAAAGTCTTTAAAAAGACTAAAACTAAGTAATAATGTTTAATATTCATAAAAAAAAACACCCTGCTGTGTCTGTAGCTGATTCTCAGCTGAATTTATTCATCCAGAAGTCACAAATCAAACTTGTTCTCTTTCAGCTTCTGCTGCTGCTGCTGTTGCTGTGACTGATTTATAAAACTTCCTGAAGGAGCTAAAACTTTCCAAAGAAGGCAAACACACAGACAGTTTTTACAGGATGATACTTATAGTTAGTTCTGGTCTGTTAAAACACTATGTTCTTTACCTGATCTCTTGTATTTATATCTCTTTCTCACAGAAGAGGAAATTAACCATGCCTTTATATCTAATATTATTGTTTAAAGTATTCTTCAATATAGCCTGGTGTTTATTTTGTAAGTTATGGCCCCTTACGAAGTAAAATCGAAGATTTTAATACTAGATGCTAGTATTAGCTGATGTTGTAACATCGCACTGATCTCTGTTGCATTCTGCACATATATACGGGTTATAAAAGAACAATATGGCAACTGACATAAACCAATTTGGGGAATTTGAGGCTTCAAAACCAGAGACCACTAACCACTGGGTGATGTCAGACTGACTGTCCACTGTTAATGTAGAGTCTATATGGTTCAGATTTATTCCAAGGTGAGTAGTAGCTTGATCTAACATCTAACTTTCATAACAAGCTATGACAACATAATCTGACCGACTTTCACTAATTCTCTGCACTAATTACATTTGCTGGGTTTGTGTGTTAAAGGTGTTAATACATTTGGCTAATTAATCACCGCAGAAGCCTCCCAATGCTGCCTGCTCTGCTGCACACATTTAAGACAGAGAGAGAGGGAGGGGAGGGAGAAGCTTCATCACTGCAGATTTCTTAACCTTTTATTCCACTTTCCATCTTAAGGGCCTACAATGACTCAGAGGGTGAGGAAAAATACAGGACTTGAGCTTTCCTTTGAAGTTGTGAACAAAACAGGGGGACCCAGAGCCGAGCTTTTCATGTGAATATTTAAACAAGTGAAAATTAATCATTCATTTTTTTATTGCTTCTCTGGATTTTTCTAAGCCATTTTATCTAAGCCATTTTTTTCTGACACCTATTTAGACCAGAACATAATGGTCTTCTATATCAGTCTGTAGACCGATAGATAGACACCTTACCATTCATGACACAAACCTCAGAACCACATTTTAAATTTGTCAGGAATGCAAGCGCCCTTCACAAAAAAAAAGTAAATAAATAAAAGCGTCAAGACAACCCTCGCCTGCTTGCACATACCAAACGGGCACTTAGTTTCAAAGTAGCGCTGCCCACCATGGCCTGCATACTTTCATATACCGTGCTCCCTTTCTCCTCGGGGCCTGAGGTGAATGTGGCCTTTGAGAGTGGAGGGAAAGCAAACATGTAGCCGGCAGCTCTCGCCTGGGAAAAGAACATCCAATCTGAGTGGGCTGTCTTCAGAGCGACAGCCTGAGCAAACAACCTGAGAGGGCTTCATGAGAGTGGGGGGGCTGCTGGGTGACTGAGGGGCTTCATGGAGCCAGCCGGGGTCCTACCCTTCATACAACAGAGGCTCTATAACGTTTTCAGGCTGCCATTGGAGTGAGAGATGCTGAGATATGATCCGAAAGGACATTCGAAAAACACAAAACCTACAAAATGATTGATAGCACAAAACCAAAACAAATTAGGGGGCGTCTCTGTCGCTTCATTTGGTGAAAGTTTGTGTTTATGATGACCTTCTAGACCTGGAAAAGCACCCAAACAAACACCACAACTTAACTTGGGCATAGTATAAATCTGCACACTCTCTGTTGAGGAGGGATGATGTAGCTCTTCATGATTTCTAGCCTCCTTTAGATTGAAGCCAACAAAAAAAATCTTAAAATCTGCTGTAGCTTTAATGTCACCTACATCCATGGTACATAGAGAAGGGAAAGAAGTCTAAAGAGGACAAAGCTACAGCAAGACTTGATGTATATAGAACAATTTTTATCGTAAAAACATGTTTAGACTTGTGGCCTTCATAAGGGGCATGCAGGGTCAGTTGATTTATATACTACTAAACTCAGTTGTCACCTTGGATCTATATTTGTAACAACAGAAAGAACAAAACTTCAGGTAATTACTACTTTTTAATGAAATGGATCTTTGAAATAAACTCGAGTATTGGCTCTTGCCTTGGGCAGAGAGTCATAAAACATTTTTCATGCCATTTGGGGACCAACTGGGAAGTAGTTCAATACCTCATTTTAAGCCCCAACTCATAATTCACAACCCTAAAGATTTTTTAAAGAAAGAAAGTACAAAATATTTTTAATACCATCTGACTGATCAATTGGTTCTAAAACACAAACCTCTGCATCCTTTGCAGGTACATAGAGTTAAAGGTAAAGATAGAGAGCAGGCTCTGTTAATAGTATCATTCCTCAGTTTGTCTATCAATGGACAAATGAAGAGGTTTAAATGTGGACTGATGTGGCTGTGACTGTTGGCGGGGGGTTTACTGGCTTGTTTATCCAGCGTTCCCCAAGTCGTGACTACTGTTCACGCAGCCAGGATCAGAGCCACGGATCCGGGCTTTGAGTGTTTAGCCCGTGGATTAGCTATTGTGCCGGGCCAGCACGATCACCCCCACCCAAAGCTCATTGGCCACCCCACCCAATACACCAACTCCATTGTGGGCACCCAGCACCGAGGGGGGTCAAAACCAAGTATTCACTTAAAATGAGAGAATAGGGTGGCTGATTCTTAGTTGAAAGTTTATAGATTATCCAATTGGTGCCATTTTTAGAACACACTAAATGGGAACCCAACTGACTTTACTGCTGGATTGATGGATTGATGGTGGATGAACTGTTTGACAAGATATAGCCATAGCAGCCCATGGTTCACAGCCAAAGACTTACACACTTGTTATCAGAAGAGAATACATTCCGAATTCATTTTTTTATGATTTCAGAGCCCATGTGGTAACTCCGTACATCGTCCTTTCACACAGCACAGTGCCGCTGCTCATGCCACATAGCTGCAGTGCCGAGGTGATGGCCTGCCTGTGCACCGAGGGCAAACAGATGGTCGACAACAGCTCAGGAGAGATGTCTTTGACCGGGCGGCAGCGCCAGGAGCTGCCAACAAAAAGCTCTCCAATCCAAGGCCCGGGGAGGGAACAATGGGCCAAATGCAGGGTGAGTCAGTTCTCATTCACTCAGCAGCTGGCTGAGAAACAACCGGCCGGCATGCACGGTACTCCACATAGACAAGAAGAGGGGAAACTCGCCACAACGAGGCAGAGAGGGGGAACTTGTCGGCAAATGATCAAAATCATCAGAGGACCAATCAATGACGGTGTAATCCCAAACCTCTTTGTTGGCTCTCGGTTTTGTTGGAGCACCTGTTTGACACCTAAGCACTTTGATCACTCACTTCTGGAGGGGAATTCTCCTTCTTCAGACAATGTGCAGGTTTCTCTCACTTTGTTCAGGAATGTTGTGCACACAGCAATGATGCGTGGATGGGCTTAAATTTAGAAATTGCAACAGCAGAAACACATTTTCCTGCCTGATCACAAAATGTCAAAAAATGTGACAAAGTCTCTATTTAGTTTTTTGCTTTTAACCAGAACATGCCAACTGTTATTACTCTCACAAATATTAAATCAGTCCATTTAAATGCAGGTTGAATGAGAGCGTAAACCTCACAGGGCATGTAGAGTGTTGATAATTATTTCTCCCAAAAACTGTCAACTGAGTTTGTTAAAAGTGATGGTTTGCTTTGCCTGCATTTGCACCCCTTAACCAAATACACATTTACATGTCATAGATACCAGTGAAAAGAACTACGCTGTATATTTTGAAAGGAAGTGTTAAGTGGTTTACGCCTTACGGTAAGATGTGCTTTAACTGCCTGTCTCCCTGTCTTGCTGTCTAATGACATTTCTGCCTATCGTCTCACCCGTCTTTCTGTCTCACTCTCTGCTAGACGAAGCAGTCTGACTGAGCCCTGTTAAAGTTAATAGCTCTCCACAAGCACAGAAGCCCAGACAGGCCAACACCAATAAAACTCAAGCAAATTATATCAGCGAAAAAGAGGCACCGAGGAGTCATTTTGTTACTGGGTTCAGCATTCCTCGGCTTAGGAGAAGGACTCTTGCGTCACGCAGGAATAACTCTGGAACACTGCAGAAATTATGCAGACAGCGGGCTCCAATATGCACACTAGCTCTTGGCATGACTGAGAGATTGTGGAGGCCTGGCTTCAACATCCTGAGAGGGTGAAAAGTGTCCTGGCAAAGCTCCTGTCCTCTTAGCCTCTGTTATACACCGTGTCCTGTGGCAGACTGCCATTAGTAGACATCTGGCTGGTTACTTTCCACCAAAATACAGTTTGTTAAAAGTCAGCAGAATGTGGAGGTGAAACCAGCATCATACACACTCAAATCACATGTTGTAGCCTACTTTACTTAATGCTTTAAAAATGATCTGTATGACCTATTTATGATGACAAAGACCGTAGTTTATCTACTAATCTCAGCTCTTTATATTTCAAAGAGACTCTTAAAAGGTTGTTAAACAAATATGTTTTTCTTCAAACTCAGATATTGCCATACCTTGATCGTTGCACCTAACTTTGCCAAAAATATTGTGTTATGACCTGGCTTGAGTAGCCACAGCCATTACCAATTTTGACCAAATTATTTTAACAAATTAACCCATATTAAGCCAATTTCAACTCAGTAGTGTGACATGTGCATGAGTCAAAGATGTGGTTTCTGGCTTAGAAAAGGGACACAAAAGCAAAGAAGTAAAGCAACATAACCAAACCAAAAAAGAGAGAAGCAGCAGAGTGGGGAGACAGGCAGAAAACGTGAGCTGGTAGTTGCATCCAGATTGAAATCACCTGGGAACACCCTCAGGTGTGTCTAGTTTCTCTAACGAACCCCTGCAGAGAGAGCACAGGCAGGTGAATCAGCCAGCAAACTGAACGGTGCACTGAACAGAATTCAGGGTTTTTACAGACTTGTCTAATCTATCTGATGTGAGAGAAAAGTCTGTGTGCAAAAGCTTTGAAGTCCCTGTTGTGACAGGCTGCAACTTAAGGCACATATTCTGCAATCAACACAGTTTTCGGAGTGTGTTGTCTATCACACATTAAAAGGTTTCACATAATGCTTTAGTTTTGTTTTTTGAGAAACTGCTCATGAGTAATTCAACCCAATCCAGTACAAAGTCAGCAAGATATGACATGTAAGTGAAGTCTAATATATTGCCAGTCAGTCGGGCTATTCAGCCAGCAGAGGTTCATGTTGTGACGCTGACACATGGTTTGGCTCAGCCTCCCAGTCTGGCTGTCTGTGTGTATCCTAGTCTGGACTGGAAAGACTGGGTCCAACATTAGTCAGTGATACAACTGACAGCACCATGTTCCAAGAGTGTTTATACAATCAAAGATAAGAATTTAGAAGTCAGAGTGTAGCTTTATGCGACTGACAATGAAGCACACAGTATGAACTGTGGTTAACTCCGCTACACAAATAAACACATGACATATTCACAGCTACTATTGGACCCGACTCTGCGTAATGGGAGCTCACTGCTCACCAAGACCCAAATCCCCGGGCACTGCCTCTGCCAAGCAGTGTAAATATTTAGGGTCACCCGTCGCACAATGGAAAATGAAAGCCATGACTTTCACTGTGTGCGTGTGTGTGACAGAGAGAGGAAGATAGAGAGCACAGTGAAAGCATGTGTATGTGTACACTAAAAGCAGCTTTGTGTGTGTGTGTATATGAGCACATACATCTTTGTGTGTGTTTCACAAATGGATTGGGGTCTGTGTGGACAGAGGCCAGCAAGACATACCTACAAGTGTTTGTGTGAAAACCCAGATTCCCTTTTTTTTTTCCTTTTCAGTTCCTTCCCGGGCCGGGACTTTGACAGGAGGCAGAAAACCGTTATCTGTCTGATGTGGAAGCCGTGGCATTCAGGGCACCACATTAATCACTGCTAGAGAAAGGGCTCTCCGCTTAACATAAACACCATCCTCCAGAAACCAAGCACGACACAGTGCAAGGCCAAATGAAGCCACACTCGCCTTTACTGTGTCACTCAGCAGCCTCACTGCTTTAATTCTCATTCTAACTCACATTTTCAGGCATTTGGCTTATTTTCTTATACAAACAGCACCTAGCTGGGTGTAACCAAAAGAGAAAAAAACTAATAAATTAACCACAGTTTCTTTATAATGGAGGTACGGTTAGGATGTTTTTTTAATAGACTGACTGCAAATGACTTAGGTATTTACAGTTTCCTTTCAGAGTACAGTCCTTGTCAAGGTGAATTAACATTTGGACCATCATGCAACACTAAAACTCTCAACTGAAGCTCACTTTTAAAATTCAGCAAGTATTTGCACCTCATTAACGCAGAGTGACCACTTCTGCCTTTTGAGCTGTTTGGATCATTGTCGTATACAGTGTATAGGCATCATTGTTAATGTTTTTTACTTCGGAAACTACCAGATTTAGTCCCAGAAATAGCAGACTAAATAAATTAATAAAAATACCTAGCTAGAATGGTGTATTCGACCTTCAGTAATTTAGTTTGGTCCAAGTTAAAGTGAATGTTTTAATTAATAAATATATTTGTCTTCACAAACTGCTCAACAACTCAACATAACAACATATGATATGTAAAGTGTATAGATACACACCATAGACTGTATATCCTCATTAATGAGTTCATAATATCAGCTGTGAGATTTTGTGTTGATGTATTAAATCATTTAATATTCTCGTTTTAGGTCGTCACTAGCACAGTGAACTGTGTGTTTTCATCTTATAATTTTGTGTGTTTTTACTGTGTTAAAAGTAACTCGACTGTTTATTTAGAAGAACGACTTTCCCATGCTAATAAAGCTAGCTAGCTAACATTAGCGTAGCCGATAACGTAGCGTCATTCGGGCCTCAGATCCGTTCTGCGCGCGTGCCGTTTGTCAAAAACCTTCATGTGGACAGTCAAAAATCACGACAGCGACGGCGGAATTGCCGAACTGGAGGCTTCAAGTCAGCAACCCAAGAAGCAATAGGTGATGTTTGTTGACTACCTCCACCATTGTTATTATACAGTCACTGACAGCAGCATGTCGGGACTTCCGCCGGTGACAAATGCTAAATGTAGCGCTTATTTTACAACACGGTGAGAATAACAAAAGAACTGGGCGCAAGGATGACAGCCTGAGCTTGGCTTTACTGATGTGATGGAGCAGCTAGGAGGAGAAAAGACTGGAAGAAGACCGTCGCATAAGGTAAGCAACTGTTTTCTTAAGGAGTTTTGGCTGTGCTGGCTAGCTTTCAGCTGTCATTTCCGACCTGCTCCAAGTTAGTAAATACTGTACTGGCTGTTGTTTATATGGTTGTCGTGGCTTTGTGTGTCTCTCTCTATGCTAGGATATGTGACATGATGGACTGTTTGAGATGATATTTTCCTTGATATTGGACCTCTCTATGAGCATTTTCATATTCGTATCTTAAATTCCTCTTACTTTATAAATTATCATTTCTCCAGGGCTGAATGAGACAAAAATTGTGTTTAGAAAGAAAAAATCTAAATACGTTGGTGAACTTGGCAAGTTCTCCTCAGTCATTTGTACAAGCCACTTAAGAACTAATTTGCTCGTACCGGTGGTTTTTGCATGAAGTCTACCTATGCAGAGCAGTATGAATGGATCACTGTATGTTTGAGAGAAGGAGTTTGTAATAAAATAATCTGAGTCATTAGACTGTATTGAGGGAGGCTGTGTATGTGCTTGTGCCACTGAGCTAAACGTTGTATGCTTACTTGATAATGTTGCCACTGGCCCAGGGTAGTATTGTTGCAATCATGTGCTGTAAATCCTGTATGATCGAAGATATCTACAGGTGTTGATGTTGTACTTAAAGGACTGATGCTGGACTGTAGCATGTTATTGTAAATCCTCTATATAATACAGTTGTTTCCGACTGACATATAGCTTAAAAGTAATGCTTCACTGCTGGATTGTAACGTTTGGATGGAGTGCAGGGTGTGGGGGCGCCTCCGATATTTGACATTCTTAATCCAGGCTGATCTGGGACATGGGTGAAGTTATTTCCAATGGGAAATGGATAGCGGCCTGCCTTTCATGTGAACTGAAATTGAAATTCAAGGGATACCTATGAAATTCAATGTATATGGTTTGTGGAATAGCTACAAAATCCATGTTTTATAAATACATATGATGTTGAGGACATTTACTTAACTCAACAAAAAAATCATATTTTTCTGGAAAGGCTAAGGGCAAAAGGTCAAGTGAAGAAGTAGTTTTAATTTAAGGCAGAAAATGTTAAGTTTTTGATAGATTACAGCACATAAAACAGGAAAATTGTTTGTGGGCTGTGATTCATGAAGACAGAGGTGACTTTCAGAATAAAACCGGGGAACAGGGCTACACTAGGAGCATTTACAGGCACTTTGAAAAGAGCCTCAGAAACCTTGCACCGAAAGGAAAACTAGCTGGAGACATGGGGGGATAAATATAACTTTGTGTGTGTGGCCTGTGGTGGATACTCTTCTGCTGAACAGAGAGCCTACAGGGCTCATTCACTCACAGAGAATAGACAGCTTTGACCCCACAAGGAGTCACAGCAGCCCTGACCTGAACAACTCATAACGTTATCATCGCTCAGAGGTTTTACAAGAGGTTGGACAAGGTTTCAGTCCCACATTTGAAACATATTAAACTGGATAAATAAACTACTGAATAAATATGTGTTTGTTGCCTGTGTGACTCACCTTGAATGGTCCGTATTCAGCTTGCACACGAACAGGGCTCCCTTGTGCTCTCTTTTCCCTCGACTCTCACAGATACACTCACCCTGTTGTGACCTTCACTGCTCATAAACAGAGGTGGAAAGTACCCAGATACAATCAAGCTTCAGAAAAGTTTGGATTAATGTGTCCTTCTTCATCCAAGGATGTACATTTACCTTGTTGAAGGATTTGAAAGTAATAATTCAAATTTTATTTGACTGAATATAGCACATGTTAATAATAAAGATTATGACAAAATATCATGTGAGAGGTCACTTGGAGAATTAGCATGTTTAAGCTCATTGATTTGTCATATTTAAAGTACTGCATGGCTCAGTGTCACTGAGTCACTTTTCAGCTCCAAACAGCAGAACAAAGTCGGCAACTAGCTGCTGAAAAAAGTGGAACACTGAGCAGTTAAAGCAACATATATTTGAGCTAAAGGACACAATCAAGAGCTGAAATGAGAGTGAATATTGCATTAATTTTTAGTCACCTGTGCCCACCTGATTTATACAATGTTGCCTCGTGTTTGCTTGATGATTATTTATGTGATATGGTGGATTCATGATTAAAATATTCTAATACAGCCCATAACAAAAACAGTGAGACAATCTGAGCAAAGATCCAACAAAAGTAACAAGATCACACAGTAACACTGCTTTGTCATTTGGTTTAAAAAGGACAAATCAACACGTCCTCATAAATAAACGACAGAAGAGTTCATTTCCCAATGACTTCCAAAACATATATGATTGTTCTATTTCATTTTGTTTTACACACTTGGTAAACGTTGTTTGACTCTTTGTTAGGTTTCGGAGAAGATGATGGTTTTGGTTAAAATAAGTATGTTTAATACCTACTTAAGTATGTCAGTTGGTACTGTATGTGACATGCTTATGTATGTGACATATTAGATAATGTGGTTAGATGTTAACAGTTACTCCAGCAGCCTCCTGGTTTAAAATCCTGTGTTTAGATAATCCATCCTTGGCCTCCTCCCTACAAGGACTTGGTCGCTCTTTATACCATGTCCCCTGACTTCCTCCTTTGCTGTCATGATAATAACTACAGACACTAGAGTTTGACGCCTCACAACAAACATAAGTATGGGTCATAACAAGCTGCTAATTTGACATGTTCTATATGACTAACTAACTAAATGTGCTGATGATAAACAGGAAGGTTTCTGAGATGCTTGAATACTAGCAGACTGAATCTTTGCATCCAAATCATGACTTTGCCATACTGCATCCTTTTCTCTTTGTCTCTTATGAAACATAAAAGACATAATAAAAAAAATACCCTGTCATCACCACAGAAAATTCAAAATCTTTCATCTTTTCAATATCAAAGTTGTCAGTCATTCCAACTGCCTGACGCTCATTTAAACATCTGCGGCATAAAATATGTTATCCAGCAAAGCAGTGGCGGATGCAGATACAGGGATACATTTTTCATGACTTTGAGCGGACTCAGCTGTAATTTAGGTCATCCTGCATCATTTTAACTGATTGAGTGGGAAATCCTGCGATAGAGTCTTTGTCAGCAGCTTTCTCAGAGAAGCCGAGGTTTACAGGCTTTGATGCCTGATTGGCTCAAGGAGTCTTGAAGTGTGCGTCTAAGAAGAGAAAGAGACGTCAAAAGATAGTGGTGTTTGATTCTTTCTCCATTGGTGTCAGACACAGTGATGCATGTTTTGTTATCATGCATGTCTGGAATATACAAGGCAGGGTTAGGGTTAGGGTTATCAATAGCCACTCAGAGTATCACTTCAGCTGATTTGAGTTTAGTATTATTAACCACCACACAAGATTTATTGAGGTTTTTCAGGTTGAAGTTATCAGAAAAATATGAGATTTACTGTCATAATTAACACTTCAAACTAGAGCCAGACAGATATATCAGTTGACCAATATTATTGGCGGATATTGGCCTATTAAAGGTGTATCGGTATCAGTGTATATGCTGTCTGATATGTGCCGTGATACTTTTTTTTTTGCAGAATTTAATGTAGCAAAACGTAGCTTGACGTGTTTTTCAATTCTTTTATTTAATAGTCAGCAGTTGACGGTAACAGTAACGATGTTTATATTGCTATTAATTTTACTTCTATTTATTCTCTCATTTCTCAGTTATCATTTATATAATTGGCTGACAATGAAATGGCGAGAAATTGGTGCACAATCGACATATTTTCATTCTAGCTCAAAATAATTACTATATTGGCCACGACATAGGTTACCAATCATTTCTCCTCCTCTAAATCAGCATCGCGTCGGCCTCAAAAATCCCATATCGTCCAGGCTCTACTTCAAACTTGATGTATACAATATTTCAGTAACCCAGCTAACATTGAATGGATAATTACGCAAAAGAAGAATATGTAGTTGGCTCTTACCTCATCACTCCCCACATATTGCAGCGGTAACAAAGGGTGAAAAGAGCACTGATCTCGTAATACAACAGATGTGTGTTTTGGCCAAGTGTTGCACTAAGAGTAAACTAGTAAACTACCTGAACTAGTTTAAGCTTCACTTCTTTTACATGTTGGAAGATGGTACATTTACATGGTACATATCAATTATCTACTAAAACCTGTCCATTAAGATTTGAAACAGAGTTGTGCCACAACTAGAACTTTTCCACAGAACTTTTCATCATCAACCCACCTGGTGTTATAAATTAGGCTGCAGGGATGCAGCGCCTTTAGGGGCAAATCTAATCAGCTCCCTCATGTCAGAGGAGATTGATGAATCCCAGATAAAGGAAATGGATCAATTTCAAATAGTAATAGTGGTTCGACCTACATTTGCCCATAGCACGGAGCTAATCTCAAGCTCATCTCTTCAGGGCTCCATACCTGCTGGGGTTGGTTATTAGTTTTGGGGAAAAAATGAATGAGATAGGTGATGTGGAATAGTTTAAAGGGAAGCAGGTACGCTATATAGCACAGAGTGTTGATTTATATACCTATGAGAGGTGAAAGGAGTGTGAATTTATACCACTGACTCAAAGATTTTTTTTTAGCATGCTGACTAATCAGTTTTGGAACAAAAGTCCCTGCCTAATTTACATTTTGGACATGTAATTCAACAGCAAAGCTACTCAACCTTCTTACTGGTTAACTGCGCCAATCATGGGCTTTAAACAAACATTAAAATATCAGTCAGTCAATGATCTACTCCATATGAATTGGATGAATTCATAAGAGGAAACAGGTGCACCTCTCCTGTACTGAATTTCAATTGGGTGCCATGGTAAAAAGGCATAATATTAGAGTGTTTGTCTCAGAAACAGGCATCACTACAGCAGTAAAAAAGCATGATGTCTTGAAAATGTAATATAACAAAACTGCTGATGCAAGCAAGAAGGAATTTGATGGATTGTCTTAATTAAACACAACAAATCTTTTATTCTTTGGGGAAAAAAAGAGATAACACTGACAGGTCAATATTTCAACTTATTAAGTGAATTCTTATTGTTTTCAACATCAAATTGTTATTCAAGATGAAGTCTAGCTCTGTTTAATGCCATTAAAGGCAGTGGGGTTTACATCATTTGGTTGACCAGTGTTCTTTAAATACATGTTTTGAAAAGGAACTCACAGAGTTCCCCTCTAATGTGTCCTTTCCTCTTTATGCTCAGCTTCATGTACATATGCTGCCGCTGTAGAGGCCTTGAGGAAACTAAAGTTAGTGTGTTTTTCTGCTTTTCAGCAGCAGAGGTCTTTCACTCTCTCTAAGTTTTACTCTCTGGAAGCACACTATATAATTTTCTCTAAGCCAGCCGAGTCTCTATTTTTTTCCAACCACTAATTAATTATAATTCAGCACAGTTTGATGCAGTCAGGCCAAAGGAATGCCGGAGCCTGCAAGTCGAGTTGAGAGAAGAGAAGGAGGAGGCTGACAGAGGGATGGATGGAGGGAGGGAGGGAGTCTGTGGTTTCTATCTAACTCACAGGCCCGGCCCATTGAAAGGATTTAATTACTTGTATGACCAAAGTCTCAGAGGCAGAGACACAACACACTGCTGACTGCAGAGGTGTGACCGATCACGCCGCAGACAATTACCGAGGCTTGTCTAACCTCGAGTATTTAATCGTTCCAGTCCCATGTTGCTGTTTGGATAAATGAGAAGAGCCAGGGGACGAAATGTCAAATGCAACAGGTCTAAGCACTGACAAAGCCATGTGTCTCTCCCAATACACCACGATGATTCTTAAAGCATTACCAAGCATTTTTTTGGCTGCAGACATGCAACGGCATGTGTCAAAAGTGGCAATTTAATGCACTGCAGTTTATTTTTTAGTTTTCGTGCAATCTCTATTTACTTCTCTGTTTGTTCCCTCACCTGTTGCCTGTGTGCTTCCCAGTCAACAAAAAAGGCAGGAAAGGACCGTAAACAGACACAGAAAGTGAACATTCTCCTTATTTCATTGGGATACTTACGGTAATTAAATTAGCAGCCATGATGACACAGCAAACAGCAGGCTGTGCACATAAACAAACCCGACTGCGAGACAAGAATGTCAATGCACAAGTTTTATCCAATTTTGTTTTTTCCATCAAGCTTTTCTCATGTGAATCTTCAAAATGCACGTAGAATGTGTTGACACATGCAGAGTCTATCAGGAAAAATCAGGAACAGGAAGAAGCATCCATCTGACAAAAGACGCTTTTACCTGGAGTAAACGAACCAATCACAAGACTTGAAAATGTATTTGAATCCACAAATTATTTAGGGTTCAGTGTTTAGCTTTTGCAGGTGATTTGATAAAAAAAATATTTATTTTGATCATTATAATTCCTGTTATTATAAATTAATAACAGGAATTGTATGTGAGGGTGGCATAAAAAAGCTGAAGAACCAAGACACAAATGCAACTAATTTCTAATGTGGACTCTAGGCTCAGTGGAGCTTTTTTGTGTACATAAAAATGTTTGTATATCAGAAATTAAAGTAGTTGTAGAGAGCCATTATATTTTTACTGCTTTGTGACCCTCCGAGCAAGAGGAGTCACGCCAGAACTTTCTGTTGACACCTCTTCTTCTGCCCTCTGCTCCACAGCCTGATAGAGCAGCCTGCCATATGTTTCACCCAGCAGACATGAGCAATCTGTTCTTAAATTGAGCCTTAGGTGTTCCGATTGGAAAAATGTGGCTGTCTTCATTTACATAAGTGGTCTTAATTAGGTGCTAAACTGGGGAAAGCTGTGGCTGCGGAGTTTTAGAGCATGGTAGTAATTAGCGCAGTAACTACAGCCTGAAATCCCTCTGAATGCTCTGATAAAGGTGTCAGCTAACTGGGTAAAGATTACATTTCATGCATCCTGCAAACTTTAAAAATCCAACTTTAAAATGCTTTGAAAAAGAACTATGCTCATCCGTCATTGAGGATGTCAAAAAGTGCAATTTGCAGCCTTCTGGGAGTTGCAGATGGAAAAGAGGCTTTTCAGCAGTCTCTCATCTTCAGCATAACAAAAATACAAGTTTGTTGTGTTCCAGTGTTTACCACAAAAGAAATGTCAACAGAAAGTTTTAAAATTACAAAGCAGTTTGATTTAAAGATACATTAAACTCTCTTTCATTTTCTGCAGAATGGCTGTGTAGCCTCCTGAGAGCGAGAAAAGGCCCCCATTTCCCATGTTCAACATTTTTGTGGTGATGCTACTTCTTTGTTCGTGCAGTTAAACAGCCTCAATATAAATTTCCTCATTGATTTAGCAGACGGGATTTCAGCGCCTCAGCCTGCAGTGTCAGAGAGCTAGCTTAAAGCAGGCCTGTGTGGGTGGTCCGGCTCTGTTCCGTCATACAGGCCGGCTTGTTCTGCAGGGGCGACGATGTCATCACGGCTGCGTCTGCGTCGAGTCCTCACACACATCACACACACTGAGGGGCTGAAGGTTAGGATGAGGGCGGGGGCTGATTTATGATCGCTTTCAATATGTTCCAGAGAACTTTTCTGTCAAAGTTTTTCACAGCGAAAAGGGATCAGTCCCACCACCATCAGTGACTGTGGTGCATTCAAGCTTGCGATGCACATTATTCATCTTTCGCTCTGTGTTCATGAGAAAGAGGCACACCAAACCAGAACTTAACCACGGGGCACTTTGGTCAGAACGCCGCAGACTTTAAATCGAGCAGACGATTCTGTTATGCAAATATTTTGTGATGCTGAAGTGAAGCTTTAATGAGAAGCCTGGCTGTGGGTCGTCTCCGAGGCTAAAAACAGAGGGCGGGAGGAGCCGAGAAATCTAGACGACAGCAGATGTGGCCGAGCGTCCCTGCAGGAGGGTTGGTTGCATAGAACATGATGGGATAAATTGGGCATTCCTGTTAAAATCAATATTTTTCAGCTGTCATTGGTGAAGTGGTTGCTGTAAAATATTTCATTATGTTGTTGTGAGCTGGTGAGGGGAAGCCTCCGGGAAAGGATTCTAGCAGCTGTCGAACTTCCAAACTTTCAAAGTGTCCTGACAATAGAACACCCAAGACATGTTGTGAGATGAGTACACAACAACAAGCTTTCTGCTGCAGGAATACAGGAAACTCAACACTGTAATGTTCCTCAATACAAGTGAAAGTCAATGTGAGAGAATGCAGCGGGTGCATTTACCAGCAAGATCTCCAACCTAAACGTTGGACCGTTTGTTAATATCATCATAAATGACACATATGAGCGTTTGTCAAAATGACCCGTATGAGTGTTGTGCGGCTCGCAGGACAATTTTTCTTGCAGTATTGCCTTTGCATTTTCTTGCCATTATCATGTCAGATTTCTTTGGCCACCAAAAGGCACTGAATTACCACATTAATGACCTTTTTTTTGTATCATGTCTCTATCTAAATCTGTGGTCCATTTTGTGGTCTGCTGCTGGTTTTCCCTCCCCTGGGATGAATAGAGCCTTTTGTTTTAAAGCGGTTGTGAATCACAGTGACTGGATCCAGCCTCCATAACAATGTTTTCAGGAAAAGTTTTTCTTATTTGTCATGCTCCTTAACCTTCCCCTTTGATTTAATTGACATTCAACTAATTGTTTTGTTACCAAAACCACAACCGGAATTCCAAACTCATGAAAATCTACATGTCAATTTGGCTCAATATAATTCAGTCAAGATGGAAGATTGTCATGTTGAATGCGAAAGAATGTAAAAAAAAAATGGATGTATTTTAGAACACCAGCACACTTGTTCTGTGTGTTTAACTTGATACAAGTACAGCGATCTACTTCATTCTTCTTATTTGTAAAGTTGCAGACATAGACAGAGTTTTCTGCAATGCAGCAGCCCTGCTCATTGCACTAAATCTGGTTGCCATTATTCAGTTACCAGTCTGGCCCTTCTAACTCTACAGCAGCACAGCAGTAACACTGGGGTTAATCCAGCAAAGTGGAGCCAGTGTTTTGGTCGGAGGTTACGGTAAGGAGCTCTCTGAATTGAGGCCCCGTTATAGCTCAGCAAACCAGAATAACATGCTGCCCAAATACGCCAACACACACACATGCACACATAGAAAACACATGGTTAGCATCCTGAATAACAGCTATATACTTTCACGCAAGAACCAATGCAGCTTTTTTACTCTCCCATTTTGGGGAGCAGCAGCTGTGCCGTGGGCATCTTCACCACAGGGCGGGTGTTTGCAGAGACCAGTTTAGGTCTGTTTGTCTCCCAGTCATCCCTCCGGGCCCCCGAATGAAACAACTTCAGCCCCGTCCTATTACCGCTACAACCCCACAAACCTGGTCAGAGGTGCTCGGTCTTGCCTCCCTTCAAAATAAAACTGAGAAGAAAAAAACAAACCGAGGACCTGAAATCCTTTGATATCCCACTTTGAAATTGTAGAGGCTCAGAGTGAGACCTTTTAGGGGTAAAATAAAAACCTGCTTTTGTTTTGACAATTAGTTAACTCACAGACTAACTTACTGTAAGTGAAGGCTGACTGTTAGCAAAAGCATCTACACAGGATTATTTTCAGTTTAAATGTACTTGCAGATTTCCTTTGCTGGACTGTAAAACTTGCAATTCTGTCCAGCTCTGTCCAGCGGGGCAGTGAAGGGTTCACATTTGTTTTAGCTATTCTACAGAGAGGACTTTATTTGAGCATTTTAATTCACACGTGTGCACATTTCTCTGAATTACAAAACATGCAAAGGGCTCTGAGTCCTCCCTCTGTTTTTTTTTTTATTTTTATAGATATAAATACACACCCAGTTAGTCTGCTGTAAACCAGCTTTTATTGGGACATAAAACTTTTTTCCATCAACACCACGCAACTGCTGTTACTGCTGCTGCACACAGGGGCATTTAGGAGGTTTATACTGAAATACCTCCACTCTGGCTCCAGAGGAATTTGTTCATCACAAATTCACTGGAATCACAATCTTCTCATTGTTTTTCCTGACTCGCTGCACTGTGCTTAAACTCTCCTGGAGCTGTCTCCGCAGTTTTGCTGCAAAGATTACGTATTTAACCTGTGCAATGTGTGTCCTGAAGGGAAAGAGTGGGAAATTAAAAGCTTGGCAAAGAATCGAGGCATATCAATCAAACAGTGGCATCGCTGAGAGCGAAACAAGGTGCGGCTGTACAAGTGTTGGATTAAGATACACTATAAATAGATCTTCTTTTACTGATTGCTAAAAGTGGATCACATGGGAACATGACCAAGTTTTTTAATGCCATGCAATCAATCTAGTATCATGACCTTTTGTAACAGACAAGTCAACGGTTGTATTGATCGGGGTTGGGTTGGGAAAACAGCTGCAAGCACACACTGAAAGAAATGGCATTGGCTTTTTACGAAATACTACACCAACAGATTCTTAAATGCAAAATGGAAAAGCCAAAGCCAGATCACTCACCATCATCATTATCAGTTCACTCAGTTCACTAAGCCAGTGAAAATAGTTGTGTAATGTCTACTGTCACTGTATTCTCATGAATGGGTTTGGATGATTTTTACATAAACTTTTCTTCACAATCACTGATTTAAACATGATGATAAAAGTCCTGGGTTCATTTGAGCGATACACCTCCCTGAAAATTATGGCAAATTTCATGGAATACCTACAAATTGCAGTGCAGGAAACCATAAGAAACGTTAATGAAAACAGCCTGCTTCTGTGGCTTTGGAGTAAAAGTATATCCTGATGATGTTACATTGACACCATCAAATTATATTTGTAAAGATGTGCTTGGAGACGACATATTTATAACACAAATCCTGCCTTAAAAACAGATGCGACACATTTTGAAAGACTTCAGCACATAAAGGAGGATCAAATGAAAAGATGCTATTGAGATGCATTGTGGGTAGTGTAGGATCCAGTATTATTAGAGTGTATAGTCAGGATATGTCACCACTCTAAATCTGTCTCTTTATGTGAAATTCTAAGACTGCTTTGACCCTGAACCTCCACCTCAACTCCGGTGCCTTTGCCTCCTTGGTCCGGTTCTTTTCGGCTATTGTGAAATGGACAAAACCTACCAGGCCAAGACGGCCTGTAAAGGTGAGCCTGTGCCTGGTCGTTTGAGTTCATTTGAACCAAACCAACCCTCTGTGTTATAAATAGATGCCCTATGTGGTCCAGTTTGTGTTAACACTGCTTAAATAGTGTTGGCTTCTTTTCAGTTTGCTTGTAAAAGCTTGTGTGAACATGAAACACGTAACCAGGCAAAAAAAAGTGAAAGAAGTGAAAAGTAAGGATGATACCATTTGCAAAAATATTTCTAGTGAGTTTTGAAAGCCTAAATAATAAAATAAAATCAGCCAGTAGTAAGTAGGTGTCACTTTTTTCACATGGTTGATAAAACACTTTATAAGTATGCACTAAGCTGTTACTTAATGTAATGTAGTAACCAGCAGTCAGTGGTCACCATGAGCATGTAATCACCAAACGGTCAGGAGATCACAGCAGAGATGGGTCTAAAACACACAGCAAACCATGAAATATTCAGTAAAGCAAGTGTTTTTCATTTTCCATTGCAGATATTTTCAGACATTTAGCTGTCGTGCCTCTTCCTCGTCGTTTCCATTGACCGCTAAAGTCAAATAAACCTCCATTCTTAGTAAAGCCTCCAGCTTTACTAAAGAGCTGGAAAGTCACAACAACAGCTCTGATGTTACAGGATAACAAACAGTGTTTCTACATCGATAATGGACTTTTTTTTCTTGCACTACATGAGTGTTTTCAGCAGTCTGAAGAGCGGTTTGTGTTTGAGGGTACTATAGTGTTACCACTGAATTGTTCATTTGGCACCATTCGGGAGGATCTGCAATATGAGTCACACAGTGGGTGAATCATGTCGTTTTAAGGGATTATCTCAGTGAGAAATGCTGTTTCTCACTTTTCTTTCTCTATCCTTTGTTTTGTTCCTTCCCTCACTCCCCCTTTCTAGATTGTTTCTTCATTTTGACCCCCCTCTCTTTGCTTTGCTTCTTTTTCTGTTTCTTCACCTTCTGGTCCTCACTTCTCCCCATTTCTCCTCCTCACCCCTCCTCCCCATTTTCCTCCACCATCCCTCGCCACACTCTCGCCCCATCAGCTGCTGCTGCTGTGGCGGCCTGGGGGTGGACGGGCTCGGTAGATATTTGCGCTGCCAGGCAGACATAATAAAAAAAATAAAACCAGAGGGGTGGACTGGAAAATCTATTAAAGGGACTTATTCACATCTAATGTTGCAAATATTGCTTTTGGGATCCCTGAGTAACATCATTATAATCCAGGAACAAAACATCAGCCAAAGACACAAAGTTTAACAGGCAGGAAACAAGAGGAGGCATTTTTACTGCTGAAGCTCATCCACAGTTTGAATGAATCTACTGTATGAAATAAGCGACACAAACAGATTTATGCTTCCCGGTTTGCCAAATACATTTTAGGTGTACTCATTATATGCCTGGTTTATTTTTTCATAATGGCATTGAGGTAGAAAGCACCCTAAGGTTAAAATGAATGCTCTGGAATCGGTGCTGTTTTAATACTTTAAAGTTCACGTTTATTTGGACATTTTAATGAAGAAGAAAGTTGAAAAACACAAGTAATTGTGAATTCTACTTTTTAAAGCAATTTGAAATAGTTACAAAGAAAAATATTATTATTCCTGCCCCTTACGCAAAAAATTAATGAACTATAAAAGTAGAGTTACTGAACAACCAATACTTACAGTAACATGAGAAAAATAAGAATCAAAAGTCAAACATAATAGTTAACCTTTAAAAAGTAGATGGATTACCTGACGGCTTTATAGTTTATTTATTTAAAAAATATATTCAAGCTCCCCTTTTAATCCTTATGTAGAGGATTCCACAGTTTGACGCCAACCACTGTTTGTACACATCTGTTTTAAAGGAGTCTGTGCATACTGATGCTAAAAATTAAGTTCCCTTCTATGGCCCTCGTCCCTCTGAACAAAAAACAAACAACTTGTTAATTTTCTGGAAAATTCTGCTTTTTTCCCTGCAATTACTAATAATGTCTCCAAGTTTAAATTGTTCTGACTTGTTGTTTAAACTACTGATGTACTTTTTGCTTTTGTTTCATCACTAATTCTTATTGCTCTTTTTTGTAATATAAACAATGGCATATGTCGCACCACTCTTCCACACAGTAGCTAAAATAATGTATGACAGTGCAGAAATTATTGTTTTATAATCTAACATATACTTCACTTTCTTCAAAACTAAATTTTCTTAGACACCTTTGTTTTTAATGAGCTATATGTGATCCATCATTGTACCCAAAATGTAAATTCAGGCACTCTTTCAATATAAACTACATCTACTCACAAATAACACAACTTCACTGGTAAACCTTTTCTTTCTGGTATTGGCAAAAACCATAAGCTACTTCTATCATTGTTAGTCTTGTAAACATGCTAACATTTAGCCATTAGCACCAATACAGCGACGTAATGACTTGGCTCTCTCGCCTGTGGAAAAGCAAACAGGTTCTGAAAAGGTTTGCAAGTTGAACCAACTGTGAACCAGCACCAGCCAAGCACTAGAACTAGGTTGGTATTGGTTGAAAAAGGTTAAAAGTTCAGCTGAGGTTTATAGGAATGGTTCTCAGGTATTTGATCATCAACATAACATCAAGTGTTCCGACCTGGTTATGGCATTCTATGAAAAGTCAGAATCACCCAAGTCTTTAGGACTCATCCTGTTGGTAAGGTAGACATACCAACAGATGAACATTGACATCCCCAGAGTTAAACTGAGATCATGGCTAAAAATAGTTAAAAGATTAAGACATGTCTTGTTTTTCTGCAAGTCCTTTCGTCCCTGAGATTTGAGGCAGCTGTTTTGGAGCTTGCCATCTTGGTAAGCCTTTGTTTTTGTTGTTGTTGACGTATTTCAGCGATGACATGTTTCATCGTGTCCCGGCGGCGAGTATCTCAGTACTGGTTACTGATTGAATATCCTTTTATGTGATTTCTTTTTCAACATTGCACTTGTGTTTTATCCCTGTGCATATTTTATCATTGTGTATCAACCTGTAATTCCTGGCTCATCACCATGTGTCTTCATATTCAATTTTACCTTGAATACAGTGTACGGAGCCTCTTTGTATTCTCTTGACTGTGTGAAGGCGGTGACAGTGCTGGCGGTGGCCGCAGAGGTGACGGGATTTTAATTTGTCTCGCTCAGGCTGCTGTCTGGCAGTGTGCGTTAATCGCCTCGACGCCACTCTAACGATTTAACAATTATGACTGACCTGTTTAATAGAAATGAATTACAGTCATTATGCAGCGAGGGCCTGCCAATCCCAGCAACTCTGGGCATGATTCAGGAGAAGGGGGGTCAGCAGAAGGCTGGAGCTCACTTCTCACTTCTGGAGTTAAGTGATAAGTGAAAACTGGAGACCGACAGCTGTCACAAAAAAACCCCATAAAACTGTAATTTGGTGTTAAATCATTCTGCTTTTCTACACATTTATTAGTCAGCTCTCTGCACCAATCAAAATCAAAGTGTATCTCTATGATAAACCACATTAATCATATGTTCTGGTGAAAGAGCTCAGCACCACCAGGGGAAATAAAGTAAATCCACCAAGTTTAATAGTAAAATCCCTTGGTCGAGTCTTCACAGATATGACTTTACCAGGTGCTTTTAAAACAATTCAATTCTAATTTTCTGAACTTCTTTAGTGCAACATACATACAGGATTATAAGAGGTTTCGTGAAAAGTTTCTGTTTTTCATTACAGCCAAATATGAGCCAAACATTTTCCCAACCTGGTAACTTAAAGGATTATTTTCACATTTTAGGAAACCTGGTCATTGCCTTTTTCCCCAAGGGTTGATAATTGAATTGTTAAAATTGCTGATTTTAATGCATCAGGCTGATAACCACGTCTTTCTCACTTTTAATGGCCAAATGATACATTTTAAGAAAATCTCAAAAATAAAGTTAGACTCCAGTTATTAATCATGACTCTGCCCTTTAAATCATTAGCAGTATTTCAAAGGAAAGTTTCAGAGAGTCACTCTTTCTGATTCTGAGGCATTGCAACCTCAATGTATCACCTACATTAGCTTACTGCAGTTTGTTTATCACTGGTAAATTTAAACACACATGTCAAAAGAAAAAACATTATTCATTTTTTAAAAGATAAATTCTGCGCAGGTAAATGTTTGAGTCTGACAGCAGTGTGCTGATGGATGCCTAACAATGACTGGAAACTCTCCAGCTCTTTAAGCAGTAAGCAGGCTCGCATGCCTGCCTGTTTATGACATGCCACTCAGCCAAAGAGGCATTGTTTTATTGTTGCTTTACACAATGAGAGTTGTTAAGTCTGCAAATGAACTCACATTGTATCAACAACATCTGGTCTTGGTTCACTTTCTGGGATTGCTTCTAATGGGGATGAATGAGTCTACCAGTGTCAAGAGACTGTAGCTGAGCAGCTCAAAATGTGTCTGCAGAAGTGCTGGTTAGGGCTCGAGCACGAACGGGACCGTTTGGCCCCTGGCACTTACAAAATACAGCACATTTTATCAAGTTATTATGTCCAAATAATACCCTATTTTGTTGGCAGTGATTCTGTTTGCATTTGTTGTTGCCTCACTTTGTAATAAAACTCTTCTCATCCGCCTACCTACTTCCACTTGGAGTATTTTGCAATGAGCCAAAAGCACTCTGGGCCTGCTCATATATCCAAAAACAAAAGGATCAACTTCTGCCATACATTTGTTGTTTGAGTAAAACTGAAATGAACTTGGCTGTAATGTAGTTATCGCTGTATTCACACTCCCACAACATCTCCAAATACTTTCTCCTGTCCAAAGCAGAAAACAGACGGGAACAGACTGTAGGAGACTGACTCAATCCCATCACTTTCTCTGCTATAAATCTTGAGACTTGTCTCATCTCATAAAGTTATATATGTAAACATGCAGCTGAGCCTCTTTAGGTAACAGGAGGGAGTGATTTTATTTTTGTCATCTCTCAGGTATGTATCTAGGTTGTCGGAACAGGTTTGTGCTCTAGTGCATGGCAGCCCGGCTCTCTGCTCAGCTGCTGGAGATTAATGAGCTGTCAGCGGCGAGGGAGGCATTAAAAGACAGCCTTCCCCTGGTCAGAAAAGATAATTACTGTTGATCACTCGTGCTGTAAGAGTAATAACTGTCTGCCTGTCTCTCTGCTCATCTGTCTCTGCCTGCCAACATGTCTCCCTGTCTCCATACCTCCATGTCTACCAGTCTGGATGCCTGTCAGGGATGTTACAGGATGGGCCTTATTAAAATGTTGTTTGCCATCATTTATGATTATAAATAACACAACTCTACTGCACCCCCTTACTGAGCCTAAACAAAGTACGGAGCTGTACAAGTGGAAAAACATACCAATTTTTCATTTTAAATTAAAATGTTATGTAATGCAAGTATAAAAGTTAGAAAAATGATAACATTGGGATGTGCCAGTTATATGCTGATTATGTTTTACTTTACAATAAAAATAAGTGTATAAATGAATCAATGAATACACAAACTAAACCAGGGAGAGAGACAAGTTTAAGTTCAGACATTAACTCCTTTTATGCACAGACTGTAACCCTGAACTTCTCATGTGTGATAAGCACAAAAACAAAAGAATAGAAACTTCCAAGGGGGGGCAAGAAGGGTTATTTACACGAAGATGCCAACGGTAATTTCTAACTGGAAAGACAATAAGATTTAGGAACTTCCATCGATCAGGATCGCTGGTGAAATCATGAGACAAATTCAAGGAAAGACAAGAGATTTGAATGTTTTTGAACAAATTTTCCTGCCTCCTATACACTTTACCAAGGTTTCAGCACTCCCTAAACCAGATTATGGTCCGACAAGGACAATCTTCTGTTTGTGCTACATGTGTGGAAGGACAATGTCCAGACCTGATTCTCTGACAGTGAGGAAAAAGCTTTAGAAAGACAGGTTTGGGTTAACACAGAAATGACAGGATTAAGGTTCAGGCTCATACAGAGAAACCATTTCAAGCTCAGGTAGAGACAGAAACAGGCTAAGACAGAGACAATCAGGAAGCATCAGAGTTGTTTTCTCTGTTTCTGCCTGCCATAGACTAAAACTCAATAGTGATATCCTCAGCGTTATCAATACTGATAGGATTTGTGAGTTAAAAAACAGGGACACTCTCCTTTAAGTTACCTGCGTACAAAAATATCTTCAGTCGTAGAAAGCTCTCTAGTTTATTTCATCTGAGTTATATAATAACATCTACGGCGCAGTGCATCTCTGCCATTTATCAAAGCGGAGTTAACACGAAAGGTACAGAGTCTGTCTGTCTTCTCTGCTGAAACTCGGGAGAGTTTAAACCTTCAGGAAGCCTTCAGTCGCAAAGACTTTGTTCACCGTCTAAAGCTTCTCTGGAGAAAAACAAGCTTGGAGCTTCCAACACGGGTGCTGTATATGATGTGATGCAGCCAAAGAGCTGAATACATTACTGATCCATACTGTAAACTACACAGTGACAACACCAGCTGCAGACAAATTTGTTGCTTACTGAAAGCGTCAAGTCATTTATCTTTAAAACTGGCCTCAGTTAGGGCTGAAAAATGCCCTTCCTCCTAAGCGCCCGGGCCTTTGTTTAATGCATGTCAATGAAATAAGGTTTCATTCATGGTAGTTCACTGCTGTTCTAGTCTGAGCCGCAGCTTTTTAAAAGATTATTTTTTCTCTGTCTTTTCATGTGTTTCCTCTCAGGGAACAGCAGCGTGTTTCCCATTCTGCTCAGAAATATGAATGTAACAAGTACAAGAGAAAAGGAGTGAAAGAGCTAATGTGGGAGCTGCCGTGTATTCATTTCAACAATTGATATGTCAGGCTTGCACGTCAAAATGTGAAGTGATAAAAAACGCGTTTGAAAACACGAGTTCAAAGTCGGTGTTTTTTCTTGAGCATTTGTGAGTCTCTGTATGTAATGCAAACACCCTCTTTCTCGCTCCACAGCTTGCATTTCCTCCCACTCTGACCCGTGCACAGCACTTACAGTAGCTTTACATCCAGCTCTACCGCATTATGGAACTGGTTTTGGCTGAGTTAAATAGCAGCTACTTTCCATATATTAGCCTATATGAATCATAGCATTGACAGCAAAAGGCTTCAGAGTAATGACGTCTCTTCATGTGGCTTCTTCAGAGCCGGCACTCGCTGCACATACAGATGCAATTACTTCAAGAGTGACGCACCTTTCATGTGGTGCATGCTGCCCTGGATTGATTTACCTCATCTTTCAATTGGACTATTAACAATTTGGATGCTCTAGAGAACTGTGAGCCTGAGCATGAGTGTTCGATGGATCACACTTTTGTATGCCGTATATAAAGAACTGATGAAGGGTGAATGTGAAGGAATTTATCAAACATAACGTTGAAGATGTTTTAACATCTCAAAATGCAGTTTGTGTGGCAGAAGGAGCTGAAAGAAAGACTCTTACATTAAGGATTTCCATGTTTTTTCTTCATCTCCCGGGTTTAGACAGGCTGGTTTTTTAAAGGTTAGTTCAGATTCACCAAAGTCACACAATAACACAATAACACAAACAAACTAACTGACTGAGGCAGTGGTAGATCAGCTTCTGTGTTCTGGGAGGTAAAATCCCAGGTATTGTCACAGGAATCTGTCTGTTTAAAGATCTTCGCTATCTGTGGAGCGTCTGCTCCGTTCTGTACCGCAAACCACAAAATGTTCATATGGGTATTTTTAACAAACCCTCATATGGGTTCTTTATGGGTGGTTTTGACAAACAATCCATTCTGTTGTTTAGGTTAGAGATCTTGTTGCTTTGTGTCACTGCAATGTGGAGCTACCGCGCTCTCAAGCTAGCAAACGTCTCCTGGATGAAGCATTACACAAAACGTGATTGGGTGACTTAATTTGCTTGTCCTGCCCGCACTGCACTGACACAGAGATGGTTGAAAAGCAGCAACGTTTCCCTTTAAGGTAACTTTCAGTACACTGATATGCTCATCCAAAAAAAAACAACATTATTTGCCTTTTTTATGGGATGGCGCCATGTCATAAATATATACGCAACTGCTGTCAGCCTGGACAGGTTTCAAGCTGTCTATCACTTGTTTCTGCATGTTGCATGTAAACAATTTCAAGTTTCCATCGAAGTGTC